>PKQL01000098.1:0-62511 GCA_002916455.1 Penicillium sp. CF05 | reverse complement strand
CCTTCCCCTCAGATTGCAATCACCCCCACCCCTTCCACCCATATCGTACACAATCGTCCTGAATTGATCAGGAGCGGTCCATCTCCTCGTAGCGCTGGCGGGCGGTGTCCCGGGTCTTCTCCAGGAATTCATCGTACCGACCCCGGGTGTTCCGACCCGCTTCCTCGGTTGCCTCACCCAGTCGACTTCCTTGAGCACCCAATCCCACACCCTGGGCATAGATTTCAGTAGGAATCGGCTCGGTCACGCCGGTTCCTTGAACACCAAGGCCAGTTCCTTCCTTCCAGCCCATCTTGCTGAGAAGAGAAGCACCGATCGAGGTTGTCTGCACGTGTGTCTCATCCTCTTCTTCTGGTTCGGCGGGACGCTGGCTGGCATTGGCATCGTCACGTCCGAACGCCCGGCGGCGCTCCTTGGCGCGGTCTCGGTATTCGGGAGCAGCAGGGGCAGCGGGGGCAGCAGGAGCCGCAGGCTTGATATCCTGTGCGATACCCGCCTGTTTAAGCCGGTCCAAGGCATCATTCACTGCCTCTTCATTTTGCAATTCCTTCAGATGGAGTTCACTGACGCGGTCGTGTACGAGGACATCTTCCGGAGTCTTAAACTTGGTGAAGCACAACAGGCACCAGTTCMGCTTTAGGTCTGCAAATGATCGAGGGGTTGGAGGGACGGAATATTCTCGCTCAAGTGCCTCGCGGTATTCATCCTTGCTGTCTTTGTAGTTTGGAGTTGGCATGGGTATGACATGATAGATTATCATCCAGCATATGCCGCGTATTCTCAAATCGACATCCTTCAGGTTTTCGCGGTGGATGTCACTTTCGCGCTCGTGGTATCTGAGGTGACCCGCATCTACCAGATCTTGCATGCACAAGAGGCAGCGGTTCTTTTCGAAGTCTGCAAATGATGGAGCCGCCGGGGCAGCTGGCTCAGTCACCGGAGCAGCTGGTTCAATCGCCAGAGCAGCTGATTCAGTCGCGGGAGTTACTGAGCTTGAGTTCTCTGCGGGGTTTCCAGCAGCATCTCTGTTGATCCCATGTAGCTCAGCGTGACGGTCACTCCAGAATTGAAGCTGGGATGGCATTGCAAGCTTCTTTGTACTGGCACTAGCCGAGCCGTCAGTTTTTCTCTTTTTACCCTTGTCGGAGTCCTTCATGCCCTTGGCTTGGGCGTCTCCATGGTTGGAAGTTGTCTTGTTCGCTCTCTGCTCCTGCGCGACATCGTCTTCCTCGGTTGACACCACGAGTTCCGTGACGAATGCTGCATCATCCCAGTACATCAATTTCAGCGACGGGTTGTTAGATGGGCTGAAAGTGAAGTAGCTAGCACCGGATGCGGCGTTCATGACTGGGACAAACACTCCGCCATGAATGTAGGAAACCAACACCGGCTTGGAGGAGATGGTGAATTTTTCGAAAGAGTTGAGCCGCGCCATTGCAGCTTGGGCATCCTGAAATGTCAAGCGTCAGAAAGCAAAACCAATATAAGTGATGAATAAAACAAACGTACAGTGATTCCTGCAAATTCTGCGAATCCGTAACCCCAGCTTTCATTGGTTCTGCGGTCACGTACAAGGAGCACGCGACGGAGAGAGCCTTCGCGCGCTCCCAAGTTGCTGTCACCAGTGGTCGAGGCTACCTTCGATCCCTTCTTTTGATTGTCAGGGGCGCTTTCATCGTTGCCAGATGGCCGGTACAGTTTAGAAACTCCTTTTGCAAGAAGCTCCTCTGTCACAGACGCCGCCAGACCACGGATCAGGAGGAACTGGGAAGGCTGGCCCTCAGGAGCGACATCATTGTCACCTTCGTTAGCTATCTTGGGAGCGGAAACTCCAGGGGGACCGGTAGAATCCATATCTGTTTGGATGGTTAGTGATGCAAATAGGGTGAGGGGTTGTGATGGTGTACGTACCGGGTCGTGAAGTACCGCACTTGAAACAATGGGAACGTGTGGAGAAGTTGAGAACGAGACACTGATTTTGTGAGCGCAGAGCAATAGGCTAGGTTGGAAGTACCTGTGTAGGTACCTCTTGCCCCAGAAATCGGGTCCTCTAGCCCTGGGGGGCCACCACGTTGACTTACCTTCCTGCAGTTCCAATCACTTCCACCTCTTGCACGAGCTCGGTCTTCCCTCTCACGGCTGTAAGCTATGCGTACTTGCGTGCTTCGGTCGTTTGTGGGGCCATAAAAGAAGATGTAAGGGTGATTGCGTTCAACAAAATCGCGCGATGCGTCAATCGTGGGAAAACGCAGGAACCCTAGTTGCCGCGACAACTCTTGAACACGATGTCATGTTAGTAACGATGCATGCTCTTCAGTCTGTCTGCCACTTTCACATACTCGTCTGTCGGTCTCGAATGACCCGAATATTTTCCAGACCATCGACATGATAGGCATTGCTGAGTTCAGCCGCGATCTATTTGCTCATAAATGAGCACGCTGTCAGTATTTGTCCTCGGCAACGAAAATCTTCAAACGCCTGATCCAGCCACTGAATTCTAACTCACATCTTCCTCTGCCATGTCCACTGGAAGTCCGTCCATCATGACTTCTCGGCTCACCTGTCCCATATGGGACTGGCCTCGACGAGGGCTACGAGTTCGGCTTCGATTGCCGCTCGCACTTTGATAACCCTCTCGATCGCGGTCTTTGTACGTGTTTCTGCCTCTGTGAGGAGATGAGCGCGAAGTTCGACGGCGATAATCATCGCGATCATGGTTTCGGTAGCCTTGTCCAGATTCTCGGTCTCTGGGGTACTCGAGTCTGCCGTCGGCGTCTAGTCTTCGAGGCGAGCGTGCACGATCTTTATTTACCGATTCAGATGAGAATGACATTAGCCTCAATTTTATATCATGTGGATAGGGAACTCCTGTGAGCAAGATGTGCATGGGCTTATACACCATTGACGTGCGGGGTGAAGCTTACCAGGCGAGCGAGATCGCGATCGATCATCATACATGCGACCATGGTCATTTCGCGAAGGAAATGGTCGACGAGAGGAACCAGAAGAGAATTTATCATTCCGATACGGAGGCGCCATGGTTGATGAACATTTAAAAGAATGAGCAGAAGAGTGTGAACAGGAAGTGACCTGGAAGTGAACTTGAAACCTGGAGACCTCGGAGCTCCGATAACGATATCTCCAAAACCGATACCGGCATAAAATATCTCCGATCCGAGCAGTCAAACACGGAGTAACTTCCTTTGAAAGTGCTTCGAAGGGCTGTTACATTGCAAAATGAATACATATATATGTACATATGTATTCATTATGTATTCATTATGCCTGCACCTCTCCAATATGCTTTGTTCTAACTGCATCCACTTGCACTTCTACTACTAAATCTTCCAGATCAAAACCGTGCAATGTGGTTTAGTAGAGGCAAATTTGGATTCAATGCTCTAGTCAATTGAACCCCTGCCAGATGTATGTTGACGACATGCATATCAAAATTGCATGTACATAAATATGGAAGTACCATGTATCTATATCAATAGTTCAGGTAACTGTATACATTGTACGTAGTTATAGGGAACTGTATACATTTGTTGCAGGTAACTGTATACATTGCAACTTATAACATCTCGCCCTGGAGTACTTCATGTCCAGGGGATATACTTCTCATTATTAAATGACACTTCACATTACTTTACATAAATCAGATGCGACATAAATCTGAAAAATGGCCTGCCAAGAACCCCTCCAGCCCAGTTGCATCATCGTATCCATTATCATCCAGGTGGAGATACGATCCACATCGTGTGGGTTCTGATTCAACAGATGCAAGTTGCATTTCAAAACGGCTAACACCTCGGGCCGACATATCAATCCCTGAGGACCCCGATGATTGTCCGCATCTGCCCCGCGGTGGGATAAACATAAGCGATTCGCCGTGCTCCAAGTGTCCTTCCAAGGTTAACAACACATCTCTCACAGCAAGTAACATAAATATATAACATTACTCCAGAATCCCAAATTCTCTTTACTTCCCCTCAGGATACCCTAATTCCCTCCCTTAAATTGCCATATCTAAAACCACCATGACTACCCCAGGAAACTCCAACCACCGTGCCTGGTGGAAAGAAAGCTCCGTGTACCAGATCTGGCCAGCCTCTTTCAAGGACTCAAATAACGATGGTATTGGTGATATCCCCGGTATCATCTCCAAACTGGACTACATCAAGAACCTCGCCGTGGATATTGTCTGGCTGTGTCCATCATACAAATCGCCGCAGGTGGACATGGGCTATGATATTTCCGACTACTACAGCATCGCCGATGAGTATGGCACGGTTGAGGATGTTGAGAAGTTGATTGCCGGCTGCCACCAGCGGGGTATGAAACTCCTGATGGACCTGGTCGTCAACCACACCAGTGATCAGCATGAATGGTTCAAGCAGTCGCGCAGTTCCAAGGATAACGAGTACCGTAACTGGTATGTCTGGAGGCCGGCCAAATACGATGAACAGGGCAACCGCCACCCTCCCAACAACTGGGTTTCTCATTTCCAGGGTATGTACTTCTATTTCTATCAGTGTTGACCCCATCTAACAATATACTTCAGGTAGCGCCTGGCAATGGGACGAACTGACCCAAGAATACTACCTGCATCTGTACGCGGTCGAGCAGCCCGACCTCAACTGGGAACACCCCCCAGTCCGCAAGGCCGTGCACGATATCGTGCGATTCTGGCTCGACAAGGGCTGCGACGGGTTCCGCATGGACGTGATCAACTTCATTAGCAAGGAACAGAGCTTCCCCGATGCACCTATCAAGGACCCGCGGACGCCCTGGCAGTGGGGTGACAAGTGGTACGCCAATGGCCCGCGCCTGCACGAGTACCTCCAGGGTGTCGGCAAGATTCTCAAGGAGTACGATGCCTTCAGTGTTGGCGAGATGCCGTTCGTCACTGACGAGAAAGAGGTGCTCCGTGCGGTGCAGTTTGACCGCAATGAGATCAATATGATCTTCAATTTCGAACATGTTGACATTGACCATGGCAAATATGATAAGTTTGAGCCTGGTAGTTGGAAACTCACTGATTTGAAGGACTTCTTTGAGCGGTGGCAGATGTTCATGTATGCCAATGATGGTTGGAATGCACTCTACTGGGAGAATCATGACCAGCCGCGCTCAATTGATCGCTACACTAATGCTAGTGAGGAGTATCGACTCGTCGCGTCCAAGATGCTGGCTACAGCCCTGGCTTTGCAAGCTGGTACTCCGTTTGTTTACCAAGGTCAAGAGTTGGGGACTAGAAATGTGCCCAAATCATGGGGTATTGAAGAATACAAAGACATCGATTGTCTGAATCACTGGAAGAGGTAAGTTCACTCTCCTCTTGGCACGTGGGGATGTTAGCTGACTATAAGTATTCTCTAGACTGCCTAAGGACGACACCGCTGCTCAAGCAATTGCTCTCCAGGAATATCAGAAGAAGTCTCGCGACAATGGACGCACCCCGGTCCAGTGGTCGGCTGCTGAGAATGCCGGTTTCACTGGACCTGGCGTCAAGCCCTGGATGTCTGTGAACACCGATTATGTGCGGGTCAATGCCGAAGCGGAAGTCAAGGATCCTAACTCGACATACCATTACTGGGCTACTGTGCTGAAATTGCGCAAGAAGTACCTCGATGTCTTTGTCTACGGTGATTTCACACTTCTGGACAAACCTAACCAGGAGGTCTTTGCGTACACTCGCCAGTATGGTGACCAAAAAGCCTTGGTTGTGTGTCACTGGACAGAGAAGACTCTGGAGTGGGACGCGGCCAGCAATGGTATCACTGGCGTGAAACAGGTCTTGCTCGACACTTATGAAGGTGTTGACGAGGCTTCCCAGCGGTTCTCTGGTGAAAAGTGGTCACTTCGTCCCTATGAGGCTGTGGTGTTGCTTCTGTGATATATATATGAGTAGATTCGAGATCGGCGACAAGACATTCATTCCTCCATCCATTGTAGCTAGACTGTTTCCCACAATGAAGAAAATTTAACAGAACCCCAAGCAATAGAATCAGAAGCATAGAACGAACACCTGAACAAAAAAATCATCCCAAGCTGTGAACTCACGGTGCTCTCCGCAGATCGGGGGACGCCTCTTATCCGATCCCCGCAGCAGATAAGCATCGAGGGGGTAAACAGGTCGAGTCCAACATTCGAAAGAACCCAATTTCCTCCACCTCAACCCCATTGATCCTCAATCCAATAACAAAATGTCCTCCTCAGAGCAAACTCAACTGCCCGCCCATCTCGACCCCAAAACCTACCCACGCACACACGATGACGCAATCCAAAACATCCACATAACACTAACATACGACACCCTGGACGCAAACACCTATCTATCGCAAACCTCCTCCCCAGCCGCGGGCGCCAACATCCTCTTCCTCGGCACAACGCGCGATACCTTCGAAGGCCGCTCCGTCTCGCAGCTCAGCTACACGACCTACCCGCCTCTGGCGCTGAAGACCCTAGCGGGGATCGCCGAGGCTGCTGTGAAGACGCATCGGCTTGAGGGAGTGAGTATTGCGCACAGGCTGGGTACTGTGCCGATTGGGGAGGCTTCTATTGTTATTGCTGTTAGTGCGGGACACCGGGGTGCCGCGTGGAGGGCGGGTGAGGAGGTGCTTGAGGCTTGTAAGGAGAAGGCGGAGATTTGGAAGAGGGAGGAGTTTGTTGACGGGGGGATGGAGTGGAGGGCTAATGCGGATCGGGATGCTGAGGGGAGGGATTTGAGGACCGGTGCTGTTTGAGGATATACATGGTGTTTGGACTGGGGTTTTGTGCTTTTATGAACTTGCTGGTTGGTGATTTTGTTGATCATGGATCGTGGGTAATGTTGATATCTTTTACAGGTGTTGCCCAAACAAAATTGGTTCGAAGGGCCTCTCTATATTTGTTTATTTCGACCGAGTTCGGCCTGGTTACCTCGATTGTACGAGCATGACCCAAAAAAAAAAAAAAAAAAGAGGAGCATTTGGAACACGGTTCCGGCGTGAGTAGGGTATTCAGATATTCGAATGACTACATATATTGTACAATTTCCTTACATACACCTGGCGCAAGACTCTTACTCCGTCTTGAGGGGCTTTCCCTCCCTCTTCCAGTCATTGATGTGCTCCATGATCAACTTGGACGCAGACTCGGGGGTATCCTGGCGGCCGACACACTCAACGAAGTCATTGTCGGGGTCTATGATAAACAGTTAGCACACTGAAACTGCATATATGTTACAGCTTATCAGCCAACTCACCCATCAGGTAGAAGTAGATACTGTGGTCCACGAGGTAGTCCTCTCCGGGCTTCACATCCTTGGGGGTGCTGAAGTACACGCGGTACTGCTTGCACACATGCTTGACCTGCTCGTACGTGCCAGTCAGGCCGACGATGCCGGGGTGGAACTCCTTCAGATACTCGCGAAGCACCTCGGGTGTATCACGGACGGGATCACAGGTAATGAAAACGGGCATGAAGAGCTTCTCATCTCCGGTCGCAGCCTTGACCTTCTCGATGATCTCGGCCATCTTGTCCAGCTCATCGGGGCAGATATCGGGGCAGTGAGTGAAGCCGAAGTAGACCTATAGAAATAAAGAGAGATTGTGTCAGCAAGTACCATCCCACCATATCAAACCTATTGAGAATCTTCTATTCCATTGTCCGGGGTAACTCACGAAGCTGTATTTGCCCTTCAGGTCCTCCGCCGTAAACTCCTTCCCATCAAGATCCTTCAGGACGAACGGACCGCCAACCTTGGGCTTACCGACACCCTTGCTCATCTCCGTCATGCGCTTGCGCTCAAGACGTGCCTTCTCAACCCGGAAGTAGAGCATCATACCGGCACCGGTCAGCACGAAGAGCAGTGCGGCCTTCCACGAGAATGGGCCGGTCGAGTTGCGCTGGCGCATCTGACCCATTGTCTTAGGGCCTGCTCGGAAGGCGGATGTTGAGAAATTGTTCTGTGCGGAAATCATGGTGCGCATATTTTGGTTGCATCGTGGGCGCTGTGCTTGTGTGTAGGCTCGGCATTGTGATGCGGTGTTATTTCGGAGGAGAGGGAGGATGCGTTGTGCTGGGGTAGATTCTATGGCGATATTGCGGGTGGCTCGGGTTAATAGCCCACTGGCCAATCTCATGGGAGAAGGCATTGTGATTGTTGCGAAGTGGTTGGGAAGGTCTCGGGGGAAGGTTGATTATCAATTGTCAGTTCCGGAATTCGAGAATCTCCAGATCGACAACTAAATTAAGTTTAGCGTGTTTGCCTCAGGCGCCAAATTTCTCACTTTGTATAGTTATTGCTCTGATGTTGGATGCATTCTAGAGGGAGTTTATTTCGTTGGTAAAATTAATTGCACTCCAAAATTGACTACAGATCACCAAAATGCAAATCCTAGATGTTCACTCGCACATCGATCAAGGAGAAATGTATACAACACGAAGTTATTCTGCCTGACAGAATCGCCTCAGGGTTAGATATACGGACCTCTATATGTATACCAATGACAGAGGTATAGTGATTCTAGCGTGCGAGTCAACCGCCAAATCGTATAGAGACGCAAGTCTATCAAGATTCAGGAGCTGGTTCCTACTAAAGCTTGTTGTGTACCAGTTGTGTTTTTACCTTCTAACATTTGCGAGAGGATATATAAAAAGATACGAGAACTGAGAAGTCGGTGCCTTTCCTTCATGGGAAGAGGACGACCATCGGGTAGATCGGTCCAGTAAGGGGACTTTCACTTCCGACTGGGCTTCTCATTGACTTCAATGGCCACTCGTGGGCCTGGAAACTAGGCGGGCGGTTCGGACTCCTCCACTAAGTCAAGCCCAGGTGGCGGATTCGACGACTTGACGAGTGGGGTCCTGTTATCATTATCGTCGTCATGAGTCGAGCCACAGTGCAGGATCTCCTTGCTATTACGTCCGGAAGTGGGCTTCGTCGCAAAGGTATGATTCTGACCCTCTAACGTGGTTTTGGCTATAAAACTTTGCTACAACAGGAGGTACGCTAGATCACGGTTCCTTCATGAGAAGACATTGAAAAGCAAATTATGCTATGTCGTATTTTCATTGTAACGTTTCAAACATCGTCTCGAACCAACTGGGCATTCACTGAAACAAGTGAAGACTACCTACATATTGTAGGTAGCAAGAAACCCCTGACAAAGACTTCCCAGGTGCAGAACGTGTATCGTAATAAATTTTATAGACTCCCACCCCACCAGAAACAGAGTAGATGATTAAATATGCAATAACAAGATATCCAGCCATACGTCTATATCATATCACCGTAGAACACACTCTCAAATAGCATTGGGGAACGTGTGAGGGTTCTTGAGAGTCTCGGGAGAAGGGCGCACATTCGGGCCAATGAGATGGTCAAAGGCAGGCGAGTGCTCAACACGAGGGCTAAAGTCTTTCAGGTCCCACAAGTAACCGAGGGTCTTCAGAACCGAGGTAGCACTGTACGAGGAAGACTCGCCGGTGACGGGGTCAGTACCATAGCCCTCAACGTGACCCTTGGGGGTATAAGGAGACAGCAACCAGGTAGGGATACGGCCACCCAAACGGTCGAAGCTGAAAGTGTACTCGCTGCCGTCATAGCCTTTCTCGGTGAAGGTCTTGTTGTCTGAGGGGACGGCAAGCGGGGGCGCGACATGGTCGTAGAATCCACCTGTCTCGTCGAAGCTGACGAGGAGAAGGGTCTTCTCCCATTGAGGGCCAGTGCGGACGGCGTCGTAGATCTGCTTCAGGAAAACCTCGCCGAAGGAGACGTTGCCGGCGGGGTGCATGGAGTTGGTGTTCAGACCGCAGCAGGACGGGTTGATGTACGACAGCTGGGGGAGGAGACCAAGGTAGGCGTCTTGGTAGAAGTTCTCGAGCGGCACAACGTTGCTCTTGGCGTTTTTGGCGGTCCAGTCGAAGAACAGGGCATCGGGACTGAAGGCGCCGTTGGTGCCGTCGTAGTTGAGCCACGAGATGCCCTTCTCCGAGGCAGCCTCGAAGATGCTGGTACTCTCGATGGAGGCGTTAAAGAAGCTCTTATCGTTGCTGCCATGGCCGTCGGTGACACCAGCGACGGCGCAGAGACGGTTGGGGTTGGTGGGCTGGTTGATGGTCAATTTTACATCGAGTTTGCAACACGGATGAGACTTACACCAGGGACACAGGAGTGCCAGTTGTTGAAGGTAGTGAACTCATCAACCATTTCAACCATGGTGGGGATCTGACCCTCGGAGTAGTATCCCATGACCTCGTCAGCTGCGCGCTGAGCAGAGATCTTGGGGTGCCGGAGCATATGGCGGTGGACGAAGCCTGACAGGTCGGCTTTCAAAGAGCCGTTGGCAATGGCTTCATTGTCGGGGTTATAAGTTCCATAAAGCTGGAAGTTTGTACCAGTGAGCGAGTGGTCTGGGTCATTGAGAACCGAGTCGTAGTTCTTGTACTGGCTGGGCCAATTCTTGCTGTCTGGATTGGTAATATCCTCCAAGTTATGGAAAGGACCATTGTTGACAACATTGTCCAAACCCTTCCTCTTAACACCACCCAAAATGTTGTCAAATCCGCGATTTTCCAGCAGGACCCAGACAACATTCTCGATCTTGTCTTTCATGTTGGCAATGGACTCCTTCGAGCCCGACTTGTAGCCGAAGGGCGCGTTTCCTTTGCCGGTTTCCACGGCCGCGCCCAGGGCGCTACCAGATAGACCGAGCAAGGAAATGAGAGCGGTGGTCTTCATCGTGCCAGTAAATGATGTGGTAAACAGAGTTGGACTGAAGTGCGTACGAAGATCATTTCCTCGGTCGCTGCAAGGCTTTTATATATCTCTTTCTACATGATATTTGCATTAGAGGAGATAACCTATAGTTGAGGAATGTACAGGCAGAAATTAGACTCCATGGCAAATGAAACGCGGCCGTCTCTAGCACATGTTCAGTCCATGAGTTTTGATCGGCCGATCAACTGTCGATTGTACGCGAGTATGCCCGGCATAATATTGGTGGAGTTGAGTCAACCCGGATACTACCGCTAGTTGATAATGTTCGTGTCCAGATTGGATGCAAAGACAAGTCCTGCCCAGGCGGGAGGACATAACCAGGGCGGAAGTATAGGTGGGTCTTATGGCTCCACTTCGGTGGAGCTTCCAAGGTTCCAAGGCCAGCCCTGCAGGTACACCAATCAAATCATCCGTCAACGGGGCTTAATATATGCCAAGTCACCAATCACGCTCCGTCCTTTTCGCATGCCGAGGGGTATGAAGACGGATGTGGCTTTCGTATCCCATTCGCTATCGTTTGAAGTGATCTTTGGAGTGAACCTCGGGAGTGAGTCGGATAGTGACACTCTGTATTACCGCGCCTTGAAAGGGAAATTAGCGGGAAAATGCGACATATGGCAATGCACGTGGTCTAATAAAGGGCATAGGATAATAGTCGAATGGGAGATAACGAAATAGTGGAGAGATCATTGGGGTGACATTCCAGACTCTAGTCTCTATCTAGGTAAAATCCGCGAGTAGCGAGATATTCGTCCAACCGCGCCTCAACAGACGGGCCTTCAAAGATACCTGCAATATACTGGTCAGGTCGAAGCAAGTAGACAGCATCCTTGATCAGCCCAGCTTTGGCGTATTGGTCGTCCCAGTGGAAGGTGAAAACCCTCACACTCATCTCCTGGGCCCACTTGTCAACTTGCGGTAGAGATTCCCCATAGATATGGAGCTGCCAACAAATATCTCGCAGGGTTGAAAAATTGTCCACCTCGTTGATTTCAACCCACGGGAGACGGTCGCCAGGCTGCACTGTCCCTTGGCCCGTCCCACAAAGGCTACTGCCCCTATAGTTGCAAATGAGCTGAGAAGCGCCCCGGAAGATTCTGGTCCGGGTAAAATCGAATTTCAAAAGCAGTGGCACAAGATACGGAATCAGCCAATTTCGAAGAATGTGTGGGAAGAATCCTTTTGATGTTAATGTCATAAAGCCCGTGTCGGTCGACTTGACTATCATCATGGCAAATGAGCGGCGTTCGGACTCATATGATTCCAATAGTTGGTGTTTTGCTTCTTCGGTCATCTTTGTCTGCTTGAGAACACTTGCTAGTTTCCATGCCAAGTTGATCGAGTCCATGATGCCGGTGTTCATTCCCTGTCCGCCAACTGGGCTGTGGATGTGAGCCGCATCCCCGACGAGGAAAGCGCGATTGCTGCGGAATCTGTCCGCCACGCGGTGGTGACTGCGGTAAGTGGAGAACCAGTTGACCTTTGTGATATCAATATCCATCACTTGCATGATTCGGGGTCGAACATCTTCAAATGTGATCTCGTGCTCCTGCTCTGGCGACTCATGGCCATGGTAATCGTTATTCGGGGCCATGATACCAACCAATCGTGCATGGCCTGCTTTGTTGTAGGGGACTATCAGGTTGAAAGTGTCGTTTGTGAACACCACGTTCCCTTCGCCATTGAAGTGCTTGTCACTTTTGCCTTCAACGTCGGCGATGTAGAACAGCGGTTTGTATGTTTCACCCTCGAATTTGGCACCAATTCCGTGGCGGACAGTCGAATGTGCTCCATCACACCCAACTATGTATGACGCCTCATGTGTGGTTGAGCTCCCATCAGCCTCGCGGAACAGGGTAGCAGTGATGCTTGACCCGTGGTCCACAAAGCCTTGCAACTTTGACCCTCGTTCAACATGGATCCCGACGTCATTCAGTCGCTTTTCCAGCATTCTTTCGTGGTCGTCTTGCGGTGCACTTAACATGAACGGGTACGGAGTCAACTCGCGACCGAAGTCTTGTAGCGAAATGTGTGCTTTCCGCTGCGTGTGCACCCAGAGATTTGTCGCCGGCAACTTGTACCCAAGTGCCAGCAAATCTTCGGCCAATCCGAGCTGTCTATACAGTTCGACTATGCGTGCATGAACGATTATCGCTCGTGAGTCTTTCGTTGGAGCCTCTGCCTGGTCAAAAATGTGGGCAGTGACACCTTGACGGTGAAGCCACAGGGCAAGGACAAGGCCAGTTGGGCCTGCGCCGACAATAAGAACATCCGTTTTGGGTTTCATATTTTGAAAAAAACTTCGGAGTGAGGGTATGTAGGTTGAAATGATGTATCAAGGGCGGAATATCGTGATGAAAAGACGATTGCAAGGAAATTGGTGGTCATATCCAAACTCAGCACCGAGCGCAACCGACTTTAAATATAATTTTGATCAGGCAGATACCATCGCCCTGTAAAGAGAGAAAACTCTTAAAGAATCCATGGATGTTCATCCCATGATGACTGCTCGGCTGTTCAGTCGCCGACCCCGAGGCTCATAGACGCCAAGACACCTGGACGGCATCGGGGCGTCGGGTGCCGATCGGCGCGAGGTTCTCCAACTTTTGGGGTATGTCTGGAGTTCGAACACGATAATTACTACCTACCATACCTCTTGACTCATTACAAGGGGCATGTGAACGAATTCTAAGAAATCTGCAGTGTCGGAAATCATGCTTGGGTCATGGCAGATATGTTGCATCATCTGCAAACGATACTTGGAAGTTACTAAGAAGATTGTCCCAGTCATTCCAATCCTGCGGGCTATCACCAAATAGGAAACCGAAGTTTTCGTCCTCCAGTCCGAATTGTGAGCCAGAACGGTCGTACCTAGGTTGATCTTGTGGCTGATCATCACGCTTGGCGGCCGGGAAGTTTTCATCTTCCTGTTGCGGGCTAGAAGTCCCTGCTGCATTGGCCAACAAGGACGCGACGATGGTTGGACAAGGTGTTGGTGTGCGGTGGTTGAGGTTACACTCTTCAATATACGTCCGCCAGGCCTTGATGATTAAGTGTTGAATGGCCATGTGGAGAGGCGTTGGGCCGTTCTTGCTCATCGTCTTGATATGCTCAGAGTACACATTTCCAATCAATTGCCAGACTTCGCTCTTCTCTTCGGGATCAGTCCGGTGCCGCATCTCCGAGAGCATGAATATCATGGCATCCCATGGCATAAAATTAGTCGTGTGCCACGAGTATTTTCGTACAACTGGGTTATTTTGGGCGTAATCAGCATACTCTATCATCTTGAGGGAATTCTCAAAGATGATGTTTTTCTCTGCTTGGGATATGCGCATGTTGGGATCCTGGTATTGACGAGGATGGTGGGCCATCATCCGGGTGTAGTATATAGCCGAACGCACCATCATTGTCGTTGCCATATGTAACGGGATGGATTTATCGCAGTGCCGGAGGAACGTGTCTTCCATGTGCGCTTCAAGTTCATCAATTGTCTTGTCCCTGTCCTTTAATGACATCGACGACGATGATAGGAAAGCCCATGGTCCAGTATTAGAACTCTCCACCTGGTTTGACAAACGGAGGAGCCATTTTCCAAATGCCCTCCGAGCCAGAACAAATATCATTTCTGTTGTCCCTGGCTTCTCGCAGGCTGGCTCGGTCATGCGAGGATCGAGGTCGCTATCGTTTGCGTTCATGGGTGGTTGGACATCAATTGTGGTTGGGAGCGGCGTTGATGCTACACCACAGAATTGTGCAGATGTGGCATCTATGATCATGAGCTGGAACCAGATGCGACGGCGCATCTCCGTTTCGAATACTGAAAGTCCGTGTGCAGACCCGTCCCGATGAATTCCAATCCGTTGCGCAATTCTTACTGCAATGCCGCATAATGTCCAGACGGTATGTGGATCAGACAACGAACGCATGCAAAGCTACCGAAACTTTGTTAAAAAGGGATTAGGTCTCGTCAAAGGAATATGAACGCACCAGGTATAGCATAAACGCTTGAAGAACTACTGGGCTTGATGTACGAAGAAGCGATGCATTCTTGAAAGCGAGTTGGGCCCCTCGTCTGCACTTTGATAAGAGCGCTTTCTTGCTTTCTTCGAATGACTTTTCGACATCTTCTGCTTGCAAGGAAACCAATGCTATGCAGTATATTGCGAACATCAATGCTTCGATCTCCCGGCTTACTTTTAACAAATCACTCATGGCATCCAAGATTTGTTGTTGAACAGTTGGAGCATGTATAATTTTGGTGAGCGGGTTCACATTCTCGAGAAATGCCTGCCACAACTTGAAGATATTCAGGGGACTCGGGTGGAGCTCTGTAAGAACTGTTTTTGTCGCAGATGTCGAGAGTATCGCATAATCGTCGCTCACATCCTGGGCAAAGTTATCGGTGCCATTATCCGCTCCATCGTCCAATACGTCTGCTGCATTTGGAAGCTAGAAAACATGGTCAGGATTAACAGCACGCGTAAGCCAGAAATTACCTAGGTACTAACCTCATTGCTCACACTGGTCCAAAGATTGCTAATATGCAAGTCAAAACTCTGACATTAGGTCAAATGCAGCGCGAGCAACTCACTTGTCAAGATAGATGGAATTGCCATCTTTCATGATCATCCTCCCAGATCCACTTTTCCCTGCTTCAGTCTGTTGATCTCCCTCAGCATGGTGATGATTCTGATGGGCAGAGGGATTTTGGTCAAATCCTGTGCTGCGTCTAAGATATTTTCCGCGTTCTTGAGATACACTCCCGTTGGTTTCTCGATTCCTTTTTCGACGAGGCGGTGGAGCACGGTAGATGCATTCCATATTTGCCTTTGCGCAATTTGAACAGGGAGTAAGGTGATCCTGTTTATCACATTTGACCTTTCGGTTGTGACAGATCACGCATGCAAACAATGCGGGTTGTTTTGATGGCGAATCTGTCGCCCGGCCTCCATTCTTATATAGACTAGCCATCGCTGCAGCACGATCATTGGAAAACAAATCCAGCTAGACATGAATGACTGGCATGCTTGATTAAGCAATTTGATCTCTGGTGACATTGAGGAAAGGAAAGGCTACGGATCGGAAAGGCAAATGTCCGTGAAATTTTGATGCCTTGAATATATGGCAGCAACTCCGCACCACCGACATCATTTACCCACATCATCCCAATCTCGGTTGTTTCAAACCCCTATTGCTTAATTTCGGGTTCATATTCTTAGGTAAAATCCCACATATTCGCTCTAAGTATCAGATGGTGTTTTTGCAATGCTCTATTTGGTCCCATCACTTCGTCTCTACGGTCTGGGCATACTCGAATCACATCTGGAGACATTCCATCTGAGTCTTTCTATCATTCATTTGTCTTGTTTAGCGTTTTTTGTCAAAGATTCCAAACGCACATGCCAAAGGATATTCCAAACGATTCACCAAATGTATGAACCATGACGCATCTTTTCAATCGAGTCCGAACAGTCCTTCGGAGAAGTAAACGGGGTTCGATGTCGGCTGTGCCTAGAGCTTCAGGATGGAAACGACTTCCATGTGGTGTCTTTGTTGCTATACTAGCCTCTTGTGATCTGAAGGATATTGGTGCTTTGTCTCTTTCCTGTCGAGTACTCCACGAACGGGTTTCCAAGTTGGACCTCGCCATAGCGTGGGCATATGTTCAACTCCGAAAGCAGCGTCATCAAAGCCATTGCATTAATGGCGACATGTCCCCGGGTGATGATATTGCCTTCATCTCCGAGTTATTCCCTCCCCCGCCTCCTGAATATAGCACGGGCATGACCCACGACAACGCAGGATATTCTCTGGGATATCTCGGCGATTTAAAACGATGTTGGAATACTTGCCTTCGACTCTCCTATCACTTGGCTGGTCATGTGGTTGAACATCATCTGGAAACCGATTTGATTGCCCGGCCTTTGTGGTCGTCCTCCAAGACAGAGAAAGAAGTTATCTACAGCAAAGCCGTGGCTACGCTCCAAGCCAAGATTTTGCATCCGATGTACGGCCTCATCATATTATTTCGCCTTGAAGCGTGCTTACTCGAATATAGAGCTTATGTGGTATTCTTCTTGGAATCAGCCGCATCTTCTGGCTCTGACTATGGTCACTCGGCTCACCACTACAAAAATATGGCCTGTTCTATTGAAAGACAGCAATCAATTCTTCGAAATGCGCCTTTTGACGATACACTTGTATTTTTGTCGACCCACCACTGCATGCAGCTTCTATTCTCAACAGTCCAGCGCTTGATGGGCCCGGAAATTCCCCGCTCCTCGGCCGAAAGCTGGTTGAGTATCCTTCTCACCACTTCAACCATGGAGAGAATCGTCGACTTCTTTACTTCCATCGCGAAGGATGAACAAATAAAGGAAAATGGCGAACATGAGTCTACGTGGTCTCATAGAAAGGAGTTTTTGTGGACGATGCGAAAGGATTTCAACGAGTACATGGCGTCTTTCGATGATCAGGGTGAACACACACTCCTCGAGCCAAAGCTTAACCATGTATGGTTCCAAGCAGCACGCAGTGAGATGGATCGACGAGGAGCTATTCCGCATACTGTTAAGTATTCCGAAGTGTACGTTCTCCACGGATCTCTTGTGAAATTAGAATGTGGATACTGTTATGATTGTTATGAAGAATGATAACCCAAAGCTTAGCGCAGCTATCATGCAATAAGTTGTAATATCTAGGGATAATATGAATCGAGCTATCTTTGGAATGAATACAAATAGTAAGAAAGAAACATCAACGATCTTCAATGCAGATAGAAAACAAGACCTTGGTTATATGCACCAAGTTCCG
The DNA here is from genome assembly GCA_002916455.1 of Penicillium sp. CF05. NCBI lineage: Eukaryota > Fungi > Ascomycota > Eurotiomycetes > Eurotiales > Aspergillaceae > Penicillium > Penicillium sp. CF05. Next base: position 44,927 of record PKQL01000098.1, on the reverse strand, counting down.
CACTAAACCGCTTCCGCTCGGTTCCCGGTATTTCGGGCGCCGAGCCCACAACCCCGGACTTCAACCACTCCTTTCTCTTCCTCTGAAGTACCTGAGATATGCTTTAACCCCGAAATTCCGTTGGGAATTCCGAAGGGAACATGTCCGCTGTAAGTTTGCCTGAATAATGGTATTGCGAAAAGCAACGCTGTCTTGAAACATATATGTAGCCCAGCTAATCAGTTAGCAGTGCGATCTATGTCATATTAGGAAGGTATAATCATTCGTTTCTCACATTTAATCCTTCAATGTCCCGATGCTCATCCCGAGTCGTTGTAGGTGAAATGCGATCGTCAGGATCCTTGCATGAACTGCACAGACGCAGGTGCAGAATGTCTTCGCAACCGCCAGGCACGAGTTCATAGGCCGCGGGTCTCTCGGTACGTTCAATGTGAATTGCATGTCTTTAGACTCCACGGCTGACATTTCCAAGTCTGGAAACATTGACCCAACGATTGGCAAAGCTAGAAGAGGCAAGCAATAAAGAGGCAACATACTTTCCAACAACGCATCACGCCGCTAGCAGTACATCTTCATCGCCTCCGGCCAAACTGACAAGCATTACTGGAGTACTCAATGACAAGCAGAAGCGGTATCGAGCATGTGACCCCAACGATATGAGTCCTCTGCAGCCACCACGAAGTAAGCACCGCAAGTCCCAGACTGTGGCGCAACAAAATGTTCGCCAGGCACATTCTCCTGGCTCAACGCATCATGCTAGTGAGGCTAGAGAATATATTGAGCATGAACTCCAATGCAACCCTGCTCTGTCAAAGGATAGACGCACTGCGCTCGAATCAGCACGAAAGTTCGTCAGTCAGCTGTCCAATCCGACTCTAATTTGGGAGGAGACCGCGGCTATTCATGATACGGAGATTCAAGAAAACCTAGAACCCCCTACTCTCACACCGGAGTTGCTCTATATGATGTTACCTGGTAAGTTACCACGAGTGGAGCAGATGTCGGCGATTCTAATTATTGTAGGACCCGATAAGAAAACAAACTCTCAGGGAACAATCAACTGGCCTGATCACATTTCTGACAAAGTCCTAGAACATATGGGGCTTGCAATTATCGAGGGCGCAGAATATGAGCAAGTGCTCCAGCATTACCGACTTAATGTCTGGGTAAAGGCCATGAGTTTTATATCAAAAATGGGCCCTCTTGTTTCAAGTGAGCCTTTGAGGGATCATTTTCGGTCACTCAAAAAGAGATATGAAGCCGCTGCCATAGAAATTTTAAATCAAATTCCGCTGGCAGCTGAACCTAGCCTTCTTTTGCTGCAATCGGTTTTGTCTGCAGTATGTTTCTTGTCTCTTTCGTGTGGCTCCATATACATCGAATCATTCTGACTCTCGACAGACCCGTTTGATGCAATATTTAGGAAATATGACACGCTGCTGGATGTTGACAGCACTAGCCTCGAGAATGATCGTTTCGTTGAACTATCACAACATCACAGATGTCAGTCCTCGAACCCAGACAGAGGAAAATATCCATGCCTGCGTTTTCTTGTGCTATTACTTTGACAAAACCCTCAGCCTGCTGCTCCTCCGACCACCGTCTTTGCCGGATCTGAAAGTTAAACCAACCCAGTTAATCCACATCGACCCTGATCTGCCGACGTCTACCATGATAACAGGGGTAGTCGAGTATTCAGAGTTGAAGAATACTCTGTTGACCATCTTGCTTGATACCAAAACGGTAGGAGACACAGAGAAGGCCAATATACTATCTGATCTTGTGGCGCGGGCACACATAATCCACTCCAATATGCAATTGGTAAGAGAGATCGAGGATGCGCCAGCAAACAACCGCTAATCCAACTTTCAGTTTCGTCGTCGCCAAGAACAACAATTTACACAATCATGGAGCCATCTGCGGCGCGAATGGCTATCAATGGACTTCAACTACTACTCTGTCCTCACGACAATCATCCAAGCCCGCTCGTCGGTGCTCAAGTCCCGCTTGGTCTGTGAGAGCTGTCTATACACAGCCCGTGAAGCCCTCACCACTCTCCGAGCTTTACAGGAAGCATTCTCAAACCGCATTAATTCTATCGACTCATATCCATACTTTCTTACCTGGTATGACTAGCTTCCAAGCCGTCGCTCAATATCTTAGTCAGCTAATGGCCCTTTCAATAGGACAATGCTGCTATTCCCTCTAGCACCGTTCTTTGTCCTGTTTTGCAATGTCATCGCAACATCAAATGAGAGAGACTTCAATATGATCAAGAACATCACCGACGACCTACATCAATTCGCAGAGGCCAATGCCTCGATCGGCAAACTGTACAAGCTATTCTCCAAATTCCTGGATCTGTGTGCACCTCTGGTTAGAGGGAATACCGAACCTTCCCGTTCAGAACAGCCAGCAGCTGCACTCTCTGCGAACACGGCTGGAAATACTGAGGCCCAGATGGCATCCTACACAGATATATTTGGCCGTACTACCGGTACTGACCAGCCTTTGGTCAGTCTTGGGAGTACAGATTCCACTGGAGGAGGTCCTACTGCACCACCGTCTGTGGAGGGATGGGATGACAGTCTTGTGTGGGAACTGTTCGACAATCAGCCCTCGTTGGGATGGGCGGAGTCAGAACTGTGGAATGTGATGACGCAGTTTGATGCATGAAATTAGGTAAATAGAGTGACAATACGCACTTCAAGATGTTTCTAGAAAGAGTTCATGGTTATCCCATGATCCCGGTTGATTGGATTTGCATAGTACATAAGGTGTATTTACGTAGCTGACTCTTTCGGACACATTCCCAAGCAAAAAACAGCAACGGGGAAAAAGTGAGAAGATAAAGAGCGTGATGATTTGGACGTCCCAGAGTCTAGCCAGAGTGCTAAAAGAAATGGAAATGCTCAGCGAGTGCGGATATGCAGAAGGGCCATGATCTGTCGAAAACACACGGGCCAGGTATTATAATACAGTACGAAGGAAGAAAAAAAAAAGGGGGGGGGAGGGGAGGATCTCGTGTCTATCACGAAATCAAGACCCAGAGAAGGAAAAAGATCTATAATGGGTCATTAGTTGTATGTCCGCACAAGAAATTCAACGTGAGTGAACGTACCATCAGAATACCAAACATCTTGGCAATTAGCCAGCGATTCCCGGACACCCGCGTCCAATACTTCATTAGTTCTCTCTGCGCCCCCTGGACGTTGTCGACCACATCTTCGGTATTGGCATCTATGCGCTGGATCATTTCAGACTGCTCGCTGACCATCTGCGCCAGCTGACCAAAAATACCGCCTAATTCACTGATGGTTCGTTCGATAGCTTCAATAGCTTCCCCTCGAGCTTGGACATATGTGTTACTCGATTCACCTTCTTCCATTACCATCAATTGCTGGTCTGATTGGAATGACGGACGCCCTAAGGGCGAAGGATTTGAAGGCTCGAGGGTCAAAAGGTCGGAGGAGTTGCCTTGATATCCGGGCTGAGGTGTCCGTCGTCCCGAGGTGTTATACAAAGGCGAGTCTGAGCGCTGTGCATCGAGGGCGCTGTGTGATTTGGAAGATACCGAGGAAACAAAGTTCTCGGTTCTTGACCGGGATGCTTGAATATTTTTCGTGCGAACTTCGAGCACCTCCTTGAAACTAGCACCTACATCGGCCAGCTTTCCCTGCAGCATGACAACCACCTGGAATGGGTAATCAGCGACTTGTCCGTGCGCGGCCTTTCATGTCTCACTCACATTGTCATTGTGCTCTCCTTCCTGGTCTGTCTTCGAGCGATTCGACTTGGGGTGTTGCGCATGCGTGAGCGCCTGCAGTGAGGCGATGCTTTGGTTTAGGGCGGCAAGGTCTTGCTTAATCACATATGTCAATTCGGAAATTTCGACAGGTCGGTCGTCGAAAAGTGTTTTCCGCTTCGCCACTATTTCCTCGTTAGATTGCTGGCATTACGAATGTGACCAGGACTTACATTCAGCCAATCGCTGTAATTTGGCCATTGTTCCAGTAATCCCCCTTCCGATATCTCGCGCCCGCCGCGCGAACTCCGATCTTGCGGCCTTCGCCTCCTGTCCGGCACCCTGCGGCGACGCATCGGCCTGTCGCCTTTGCGCATCGGTTAACAGTGCTTGACGCTGTGAACCAACTTTCGACGTCCCCAGGCGCTTCTGGGCATGGCCCAAGATAGCGCTGAATTCGCTGGTCCGGTCTTGTATCGACGGGCCGGTCATTTTGCGATGTGGAGGGAGGGATGTGAAGCGAGAATAGGAGACGAGTAGCTAGTCTTTCAAGGAGCGCGGGTATTGAGAAGCGAATGTAAATTAAGTCGACAAAAGGCCGAATTCGGTCTTGAAGCTGTGTGGTTCTATCTGCAATCGATAAGGGGGGCGAGATGGAGACGTGTCCGGTTGCGGGTAGAGAGCTCCGAGGGTACAACGTAGTGACTTGAACAGATCCAGGAAACAAAACAAAGAGACTGGATATACTCCGTACAGTCAAGTAAGAAGATGGAACGAAGTCAACAAAGTCAACAGAGTCAACCTACGCAATTAACCCCATCCTTACTCAATCGGAAACGTTTACATAAGCCCCGCATCGCCACCTAAATTTAGTTCAACGAGCGATCAGGGGAATATATACGGAGATTAGATCGTTTCATGGTTCTTTAATACTCGTTTTCTTTACTTTTTATTCTCTCTTGATATAGCTGGCTTAGCTGGCTTGATCTTCTTGTATTTCTCTGTGGATACACGTCATTCTTGTACATCTTGTCCCCTCCAATTATCCCAACCCGTTTGATCGGTGCCTTGCCAAATTTGGGCCAAATCGCCACCTTCGTCCCTCCCATATACACAATCTTTTCAAGGGAACAGTGTTGTTCGCCTTCTTATTTAACCCCTTACAACTTTGCTACTGTGGAAAGTAATCGGAGATCAGCCAGGCAACAGTCGATGCTGGTAATCAAACTCGGTCCATTGATCCTGTTCCCCTGATGGCAGACCCGACCCAATCGCATGGCCACGGAGCCCAGAAACTGTAAGACTATCTATTCAGATTGAGTCGCATATCTAGTTGCACAAATACTGAGACCTGCTTTAGCCCTTCCCCGCCAAATGTTCGCAGTCCACTCTCGGCAGGCAACGGTAGCGGAACCCCGATCTCCTTCCAAACAAACGTGAATCGCTCCAAAACAAAACGATGGGTGGAAGCGAAAAAATATTCTTATGACGGAGGTGACTGGGGTAGTGATGATGACTATGAAGAGGAGGAGGAGGAGGAGGAGGCGCCTCCCGCAGTACCTCGGCCTCCCTATGCCACCCACAACACTGTCAGTTCGTCTGAGCTGTCCTCGAGGCGTTTGTCTGGCATCGGATTCGGAGCCGGGGCCGGTGAATCAGCTCTGTCTGATGGCAGAGGTAGGACTGTTAGTGGAGGAGATCAAAAGGCACTTCCTTTCGTACGGCCGGCCGACCTCTATAAACGCATGCGTGAGGAGAAAGCGACACAGCAGTCTCCTATCACTGGTAGCAATGAGCCCAAGTCTGACGGGGTTGAAGTTCCACCTCAAACAAACCAAGAGAACCCTGATATGGGTCTACCGGAAGTCAAGCGCATGTCTAGCTTTGGTACCGATTTCTTAGGCGCAGAGTCCAACCCGCCAACGGATGGCTCTGCATCTCAGGAGCCCTCTTTGCACCACAACCCCTCGTCGGGATTCAGATCGGTAGTGAATCAGGCCTTTGATGTCCCAGAAACACCGCAATCCACTACCACTAGTGTCGCGCGGTCGAACAGTGATGGCACTTCGATGATCAGCCCTATCATGGGCGGTCGTACTATGACTGATGAAAGAACACCCACCATTCTCGAGGAGCCTAATGAGTCGAGCTCCCCGAAGGCAACTGCGAATGCGGTTCCAGGGTTTAACCCTGGTCATCGCCGGGACCTGAGCCTTCCTAGTTCGGACAACAGTCCTTCGAGAAAACCTCAAGTCACAGACCAAAACACCCCAATCGCGGGCCGTGCAGAATTGTCGTCCATTCCCCCACTCGAGAATACATCTCCAGAATCACCTGATGCGGGGATGTCTCCCCAGAAACCACCTATGCAATCATACTCGAATAATGGGCAGGACATGCCTGCCCCTCTCAAGATCGGAAGTGCATCTGGCCCTGACACCTTCTATGGCGAAATCCCCACCATCATGGGAGCCGAAGAATCGCCACAGAATACTGACAATGATCGCTTGAGGGAGGAGATTATCCGATCATTAAGTCGGGAAGCCACCCCCTCGGACGACCCCGAGCCCAGCAACCAACCTCAGTCGCAGGCACCTGTTGAATCCGTCCCGCAACAGACTACGGTTTCCGAAAGCCACCCAGACTGGGCTAGCCCGCCTCCTTTGGCGTCTCAAGACCCTTATCCGACCAGTCAAGGCGCGGCTGGTAACTCTTCATCCATGATCGTCGATCAGCCAAAGAAGCCCAAATTCGAAAGACGGTTCTCATGGGAATCCTCCGATTCGTCAGAAACAGAGCCGCCTCAAATGCCCGGCAGCTATTCATCGCCCCCTCCATTAGCCACATCGTTATCTATGCAAGAGCCTGAGCCTATACGTGAGGAGTCCGCCCCATTGGTGTCGGGCGTGTCGCACGACCCGCTTGCTTCTGAGGATGAAGCGTCCAGTACTCAGCGTGCTGTGGAAAGACCTCGACTTTCGATTGTCCCACCTGTTCCGGAGAACATTACACCACCGGAGCAAGTTATGGGACCGGGAGCTACGCCACCTCCAGAACTCCAAGCCCCTAACGTCGGCAGCTCATCCCTCGATGAGTCTAAACTTTTAGGCTTCCGTGACATTCTTGGCATCACGTCTATCAACCAGCGTATCAAGTCTTTCGAACACACCCGCGATCAGTTCGCGACCATTGACACTGGTTTGAATCATTGGCTACAGTTCACGGTCCACGATCACCCCGAGCATACCGATGTGGTCCAACAGAGCCAGAATCTCTCCCCTACCGCGCCACTAGTAGATCCTTCCCGCATCAGGTTCCCTAAGTTGGGTGCTCTTTCGAATCTCGGTTCTTTGAATGACGGTACTCCGACTAACGCCACTCATATCCGACGCCCGTCGGGCCATCTTGGTACAGTGATGAATAAGGATAAAGTCGGGGAGAAAGGAAAGGAGTTCCTCCATACTGCGGGAGCATTTAGTGGCAAGGCAACCGGCGCAGCCAAGGGGCTCTTTGCCAAGGGCAGAAGCAGGTTCCGACCCAGTGGAGGTTCTGAGAAGGTAGATGCCTGATTTTTTCTTCGTTTGAGCGAGTTGTTTACTTGGGTAAGCACGGTGGAGGCCGTCGCTTTAATGTTTCCCTCGTACTTTCGCTGCATTGCTTCGCTTTCTGGATACCACGATGTAATTCCGAGCACTTTTTGGCATTGAGCTCTAGAATGAGACACGATTGATGCATCTGCCCTTTTGATACAATCTAACACCCCGCCCTTATTTGTTTACATTCTGATGTTGGTAATGTTGTAGGTTCAGACTCAAAGTGCTTCTCGCCGCAGCTTTCAGTTCTCCTTCCCTTCAGGGTCTGGTGAAGTGTCTGGTAACTCTTCTCTGCGAAACTCTGTCACATTTGGCAGTCTGCCCATCTCCAAACGCGAGCGGACTGGCCTCAACCCTGATTCCGATCCACCTGTCAGCTTCTGTCTAGATGGTCCACAGGGTGAACAAAATGGTGGCAAACGTGTCAAGGCGACCAAATCGGGGAATAATAACCTGTCGCACAACCATGTTGGCGAAACGACTCGGCAACGGGACGAACTTCCATCTTCCAATGGTGTCCCTCCTAGACCTCAAGTTTCCGGAAAGTCTGCCTTTGCTGGAGATTTAGAGCAGGAGATGATAGCTGCACTTGGGCTTTCGCCCACAGATCCCCATCATCGAAGGGCGGCAAGTACCCCGATGGCGTTGAATGCATTTAGCAAAGTAAATGCCGGAAAACGGCAATTCACAGAGCCACTGTCGCAACAGGGAGAAAGCACAACTGGCAATCAATCCGATGCTGAAGTGCCGGCGAGCAAAGACCCAGTCGCAGAAAAGGGTTTGCCAGTCATTCCTGTCGAGCCTTTTCACGTCCCCGTTCCGGTTGTGAACAGCCAGATGCATCAGCCAAGCAAATGTACACCGCAGATAGTTACTCCGTCAATCCGCCCAGTGCTTGATGAAAGCCCCAAGCCTCCCTCGCCTCCTCCCAAGGTTAATGGTGATGGGCTTGCGCCTAGCCAGGGTCATAGACGCCAGCCCTCTGTCTCAACGCTTGGTCCTGACGAGCAAGCTGGACGTACATCTAACGAAGAACTCGATAGGGATCCCCCTTCTCCTTTGCAAGAGACAGCAGAGGAGGTAGTACCAGAACCCCAGTATAAAAGCAAGGTTGACCATTCCCCGGATGATGCTCCTGGCTCCCTCGCATCCGCCCAAAAGAAGAGAAGGTCTTTGATACCTTTCCATTCGTCGGAGTCCACAAACTCTGCTGAGGTCCTCGAATCCAAAAGGAAATCGATCAGCGGCCTACCTCCCTCTGCTCCAGATATGCATAGCCCCTTGAGAAACGAAGTCAGATACTCGCCGGGAACTCGAAGCAGTATGCTGAGCTTCGGTAGCTTCGGAAAGCAGAGTGCCAACGGCAGAGGGACTCGCCCGTCCACACCTGCTAGCGGTCTTTCGCGACCTTCGGAATTGGGGTCTCGTGTAGAGAATGGGGAGTCCACTATTGGAAAACTGAAGGAGTTCGCGAGACGACGACGCGCTTCAGTGGGAGACCTCCTCTCTGGTATTCAACTGCAAGGGCCCCAGGCGCCTCAAGGAGGCCAGCGGAAACGAGCATCCAGCAGGATTAGCGTATGTCTACTCTATACAGTTGTTTTGGTTTCTTTTCTAACTTAGGTAGGTACTATTTGGCCGGCCAGACTCCCAAGATGCCGAAAGGAAATCGACCGACCGCACAAGGACTACCTCAGAGCAGCTGCAAAACAAATATTTGCCGACACGTCCGTCGACAACTGGCAATGCAAATACTAGTGTTGCTGCACAGGATGAACCACCGGTGCTCAGCAATCCATTTGAACAAACCCCTTTGCCAACTCAACCCCCTGAGCCTAGGGCACCATCACCGCCACCATCAAGCGACGCAAAACCTCTACCCGATGGTCGTCAACGTGCCAGTATATCCCTTCCATCTATATCACTTCCGTCCAGTTCGTCATCCAACTCCCTGGCGACTGGTCGATTTTACTCGCAGTTCCGATCTGGATCCATGAATGAAACTCCCACCGGCTCTCGTCACGCTAGCACACTCAGTCAGCCTCTCCCAGATCATTCCCGGTCACCGTCTCCCACGTCATTCCAGGAGAATAGAGCTGCACATTCACTCTCGCCGCTAGAGGAATTACAGGACCACCAGATACATCAACTACAGAAAGAGGAGCAGCACAAGCAAAACGCCCAGCAAGACCAAAACGGAGACCCGCCTTTGAGCACCCTGAATGAGAACCAGGAACAGGAGGAGCAGGAGGAACACAAAGATCGCATGCTTGGGGAGCCCCTTCGACACGAACTATATGGGGGGATATCCGAGGCTCCGACAAACAAGCAGAACAACCCGGAACAAGAACACGAATTACAAGGCAATCTCAAACAGCAAAGTCTAGCTCCTCAGCTCAGCATCCGATCCCGAAAGCCAGTGATTTCAGACTCGGCATCCCCAGCCTCGGAGAACCATGCACCCCGCAACATCGCCGTCTCGAACGCCTCCGCGATATCCGCGCATCCTCATCGCAGTGAGGACGAGGCCCGTGTAGTTAACAACCCGCCTCAGCCAGTTGAGCTTGCCATCACCGCGGATGACTCCAGCGAGGAGATCGTCATGTCCCCCACGTCCTACCCTGGGCAGGAGTGGACGCCCATGCATTTGTAGCATGCTTGACTAGAGCACATATGATACGCACCGTTTCTTTTGCGGGATCAGAAAATTCCTGAGTTTTGTATACTTTTTCTTTCATACACATAAGTGTACCATACTGTTCAAATACCTCTCTTCTCATAGATCCATATCTGTTATTGCCATTTCTCAAATAATTTGATCATGTTCATTACGCATATTGATCTATCGATCTCTCCGGTTGCACTGCCTAACATATCAAGCTTCTAGTCTAGATTAAGCATACATACTATCCCTATAGTACTTCCTAGGACTACCACTAAAAGTCCGATAAATCCCTGAGGGGATTACATAGAATTGGAGTCGGGTCTTCGGATGTTCGGGTTTTCGACAGATACATGTCTGTAGGTAAGAATTCTTAGTACATGTACATAATTGTAAATATAACGGTCTCCCCGCATCTATGAAGATATAAGAACAGTTATAAATGGCTACATGTGTATTCAAGACTATATTCTCATTCCATACACTTAATTACGTCCAAGATGAACCCTAACGAACCCCCAATCATAGATTTCGCCCGTAAGAAACGCCCTCCAGCACCGTATACTCTAATAAAGGTATCTAACCCTCTTAATAGCCTTCTATGCCAACGATTCAACCAAAGAAGACCTGATCCACCAAATCCGACGAGCATGTGAACAATTCGGCTTCTTCCAGCTAATCAACCACGCCATCCCAACCGAACAACAAACCGCAGTCCTACAACACTCAAGCGAATTCTTCAACCTCCCCTTGGAAACAAAAGAGAAATACAACCAAGGTAATATAGCCCTTCCCTATCCATGAAATACCAAAAATGAACTTACCTAAACCCCAAAGCCACCGGCGGCTTCAACCGCGGATACGAGCGACTCCGCCCTCAAAACTTCGAAAAACGGACAAAAGGCGACCTCAAAGAAGGCTTCTATCTCGGAAAAGACCTCCCACTCGATGATGCATACGTTGTCCAGCGACGCTTCGGCCAAGGGCCGAATAAATATCCCTCCGAAGTCCCCGACCCAAAAGGCTTCCGTCGCGTCATGGACGAGTACCACGACGCCATGATCGAGCTTGCCGTAGCCATCATGCAGGTTATAGCGCACACGCTGGGTCTAAATGAAGATTTTTTTGGAGACTTCTGCGATCATCCGGTCTCCATTCTGAGACTGCTTCATTATCCGTCCCAGGAGGCTGATGCGTCGGATCTTGAGAGAGGTTAGTGGGAAACGCTGTCTTAGGATGAGAATGTGAATGCGTCAAGGAATAGGGACTAAGGCGGGTCTAGGGATCGGCGCTCATACCGATTTCGGTGCTATCACGATGCTCTTGCAGGATGATACGGGCGGGTTGCAGGTATGGAATAACCTCTCGTCCGAATGGGTCGATGTCACGCCGGTTCCTGGCGCGTATGTTGTCAATCTGGGCAATATGATGATGCGCTGGACGAATAATCGGTACTTGTCGAATCTGCACCGCGTTATTAATACCAGTGGCAAAGAGCGGTATAGTATTCCGTTCTTCTTCTCGGGGAATCCGAACCATACTATCCGGTGTCTTCCTGGCTGTGAAGATGAGGAGAGCGCTAGGTATCCCCCGATCACCGTCCACGAGTGGATGGCAGGGAGGTATGCAGATACTTATGGGACTTCGGATGGGAAGGCTATTGGGGATATGCGCCAGGAGCCTGGCTTGTGATAGAATTAGGAGTAAGAGTGAAGCAGTCAAAACTGTTTATATGAGGATCTCAAATCAATATATCCCACTCAATTCCCCTTGATAACCTCCCAATCAACCCACTTCGTATCCCCAAAAACCTTCTGCGGAGTACTATACATCTCCCATTCCTCCCGACCAAGAACAGAAGTAACACCACCCTCAACACGACCAGTCTCATTAACCCCAGGCCCATAAGCACGGTACTCCGCCATAAGCGTAACACCCTCCTGGAATCTCGAAACACCATCAACAACCCAATCGATGTACCCACGCGGATCAACACTCCCGTCCTCGTAAGAACGCGCAAAGATCGACCGGTGCTGGCTATTCCACGGCCGGCCGAGCGGACACGCACCCTTGATATCAGCCGCGATGGAGGCGTTCGCCGCTCGCACGCTAGAGTCAACTATGTACACGCCGTACTTGTTCGGGATTGTTGTGTTGGTGCCTTTCCAGGCGGTTATGCCGCCGCCACAGCCGCGGAGCTGTAGGGCGCTGGATTGGATCCAGGCTGTGCCGAAGCCGTACAGGAAGTCGGTTTGGCCGGCTAGGATACTTTCGTAGAAATAGGCGTTGCCAAGTTTGCCTATGTAGACCTGTGGAGGGTTTAGTGTGTGTTTGTGTTGGTTGGGGGTATGCAAGGTTAGGAGAACGTACAGTATCCTGGTACGAATAAAACCCGCAGTGATAAAACCCGCCATTAGCACGACTTAGACTCAGCGCATGTGCCGGTCCGTCCGAGTATTCAGCCCAAGTATTATCAAAGTCGACATTATACACTCGGAAGTCCTTATTTCCGAATGGCGTATCAGCTGGCACGGGATACCCCGTCGGTCCTGTGCCCGTAAGACTCGCTTCCAGCGTGGGTGCTACAACCATCACGCTGAAGAAGACATTGTCGATGCCGCCGGTGTTGTCCCTGTTGCCAGCCGCCCAGGTGATGCGCACGCGGTTGCGGGTTGCATCTTTGGGGGAGGATGTTTGGCCGAGGAGGGTTATTGGGCCGGAGCGGGTTATATTTACTTGCTCGGTATAGGTACCTTCTAGAATGAGGATTGTTTGCGGGCTTTTGTCGTCGGGGAGGGAGTTTATGGCGGATTGGATGGTTTTGTGAGAGGCGCGTTTAGAGGTTGCGCTGACGATTAGGGTTCCCGGCGGACAGTGGGTTCCGTTCGATTGGCAGGTCTGCCTGGAGATGGGTTGGATGGCGATGGTATTGGCTCCTAGGGTGAAGAGGAGAACACCCAGCAGGGAGAGAATTGATGGCAACATTGTGCTGTGGGTGATTGCTCACTTCCGGGCACGGTCTGTGGTGGTTTTACTATTCTTTTATAGGCATTTGGAGAGCGGGGGTCTCTATAGAAGCCATAGCCAGTTACGGCATGAGACGGAAAATTAGGACATGGATAGTACCGAGATAGGTTAGGAGTAAATTAGATAGTTGAGTGCATTGTGTGTGGTATTTCTCTGTAGTTCGTCCAATCTAGCAAGAGAGGGGAATCTCACAGGAAGCGTCCCCACGATGTCGGAATTCATCCGGGGAAAGGTATGGGGACGGAGAATTGGCTTCCACCTGTCAGCGTTGGAGAAGGGAAAAGAGATAGATCAACAGGGGCAAGGATAAGGAATAACACGCAAAAACAGAAGATCGTCAAGATTGGAATGCTAATAGACTACAATACTACAGATGGAAAATACGAACAAAAAATGATTAGAATCCCTTAGATTGACTAAGTGCCACTATTAACGACATACATACACGTAGAGAATGAAAACATGACTCTAGCAACTCGAGAGCAAACCACAGCCAAGGGGGTAAATGAAACACACAAAGTCTATAATACGGGTAAAAGGAAGCAAAAAAAAGACGAAGGCCTTTTTGACTCCCACGGCATGCATGTTCAGGTAGGTGGCACGGCAAAATTTGCGTGTAATCGCAGGGAGATAAAAGAAATTAGACCTCGAATCAGTAACGAGTTGCAAAAAGGAAGGCTAAGGAACGAGAGTTTACTCGTTGTCCTCGATCTCCTCGGCGCGGGCACCGAGGGTGTAGCGAGTCTTTCCTTCGGAGTCCTTCTCCATCTCGACAGCGAGCTTGGAGAGGTGAGCGATCATGTTCTCGATCTTGGTGTCAGCCTTGGAGCGGGTCTTGCGGCCAAGGTTGTCAAGACCAGGAACAATGGTCAGGAGGTAGTACACAACGGCGATGATGATCGTCACACCGATGGAGTAGGCCCAGATGACAACAACGGTGACAATGTCAACATCGTTGTTCACGGAGAAACCGGGACCACCAGGGGTAGGGGGAGAGGTCTGCTCCCAGTCGGGGGCGAGCCAGCCGAAGACAGCGAAGAGGGTGGCGAGGACATCGACGATGAAGATGGCAATGACCAACTGCCACGAGGGCCAGGTCTTTCCACCACGGGTAACGAAGATGAGCCAGTTCTCAGTCAGAGCAATCTCAAGGAAGAGAATCTCCTGGGGAGAACCGAAGTTCTGGATGATACCACCGTTCTCGAGGAAGAGAGTACCACGGATGATCCAGGTAGCGATAGCGAGCATGATTCCAAGAACGACGGAGATGACCCAGATCTTGGGCAACTGCCACTCGACAGGGCGGGCTTCGAAGTGAGCGTTATCGTAGGCAACGGCGATGGTGGCAAGATCAGCGAACAAGGCGATGAAGACAATGAGGGAAGAGTCGACAGTCTCGTTGATGGCGATCATGGAGGTAACCAGGTAGATCTCGAGGTGGAGACACAGGGCAATACGGTACTGGATGTAAGCCTTCATACGCTGGAAAATCTGGCGGGCAAGCTTGATAGCATCAACGATGGTGGAGAGACCGGGGGCGAGGAAGACAATATCGGCGGCAGCCTGGGCGGCCTCAGTGGAACCCTCGACAGCGATACCACAGTCAGCCTTCTTGAGAGAGGGAGCATCGTTGACACCGTCACCAGTCATAGCGGTCAAGTGACCACGCTGCTGGAGCATCTCGACGACCTGGTACTTGTGCTCGGGGAAGACCTCAGCGAAACCATCAGCCTTCTCAACAAGGTCATGCTGGGCGGAACCAGCGAGACCACCGTGGATCAGCCGCTCAGAGTTGTAAACCTTGGTACCGAGAGCAAGCATCTTGCAAGTCTCCTTGGCGATAGAGATAGCGTCACCAGTAAGCATCTTGACGGAGAGACCGAGGACCTGGGCCTCAGCGATGGTGTGGGCGGTATCCTCACGGGGGGGATCGAACATGGGGTACATGCCCAGAAGTTGCCAGGGCTCACCCTCCTTCTGGACGGCGACACCAAGGGAACGGAAACCACGGCGAGCGAACTCAGTGACCTTCTCACGGTAGAGGACAGCCTCCTCGGGGGAGCAGTCAGACATGTTAAGGATAGCCTTGGGGGCACCCTTAGCGCAAATGTAACGGACACCATCACAAGTACAGACGGTAGTGATACGCTTGGAGACGGGATCGAAAGGAGTGTACTTCTCGGTAATCCAGTTGCGGGAGAGGATCTCACGGGCCTTGGGGTAGCGGCGGAGGGTAAGGACAGTAACCTTGTCGATGGGGTCGAGGTTCTTGATGTTGTGGGAAGAAGCAATAGCGGCGACGGCCATCATCCAGTTGACATCAACACCCTCCATGACGTAGGGCTCACGGATGGAGAGCTGGTTGGCAGTCAGAGTACCGGTCTTGTCAGAGCAGAGAATGTCGACACCAGCGAGAGACTCGATAGCAGTAAGCTTCTGGACGATAGCCTTCTGCTCGGCGAGGTAGGCGGCTCCGACAGCGAGGGTGGTGGTGGTGACAACGGGGAGACCGACGGGAACACCAATAATCAGGAGAATCAGGGTGTAGTGGAGCAGGTTGTTGTCGCTGTCCTGGGGAGTAGCGATCTTCAAGTGACGGAAGAAACCACCAATCCAGGCGGCGAGAATCCAGAACATGACGAGAACGAGCAGAGAGGTACCGATGTTGTCCATGACGGCCTTGAAGTGACCAGAGTCCTGGGCACCCTGGACAAGGGCGGCGGTCTTACCGACGAAAGAGTGACGAGCAGTAGCAGTGACAATACCGTAGGCCTTGCCACGCTTGCAACCAGTGGTGTAGTAACAGACATCAGCCATGTACTTGTCGACAGCGAGAGATTCACCAGTGATAGCGGACTGATCACAAGCAATGAGGGAGACACCCTGGTGGTGTTCAACATCATCATCGTCATCATCACCGTGCTTCTCCTTGAGGTCGTCGGAGGTGGCGTTGGCGAGGTACTCCTTGTAGGCCTCGAACATCTCGGGCTTGGAGTAGTCACAGATCAGACGGACATCGGCAGGGATAACGGTACCCTCCTCGACAATAACAATATCACCAGCAACGAGCTCACGAGCGAGGATCTCCTCCTCCTGGCCGTTACGGACAACAATAGCACGCATGGCGATATCACCCTTGAGAGAAGCGACGACATCGGCAGCCTGCTTCTCCTGGTACCAACCGACGAGAGCGTTGAGCAAAAGAATACCACAGATAACACCAAGATCGATCCAGTCACGCAGACCGGCAGCGAGGAGGACAGCAAGTTCCATAACTGTACATTAAAAGAACACGTTAGTGGACCAATTGGCACAAGACGCGTCAATTGAGACGGATGTCAAAGCCACTTACCATAGAGAATGGGACCACGGAAGTAACCAATGAACTGAATGAAGATGTTGGTCTTCTCAGTGACCAGCTCGTTCCAGCCAGTCTTCTTGCGACGAGGCTCGATGTCGCTGGTGCTCAGACCAGAGCGAAGGTCGGTATCGAGCCAGTCATCGGGGGCAACGAAACCATCCTGGATACCAGCACCGTCCTTGCCACCGAACTTCCACCAGGGCTTCTTCTTCTCCTCGCCCGAGCTCAGAGCACCGGCGCTCGAGGTGGAGCCACGACGGTTGTCGCGGGCAGTCGAGATGTACCGGTTGAGAGCAGAGTACTCGTCGAGGTTACCCTCATCACCAGCCTCACGGGTGTGACGCTCACCATTTTCGACGTCAACAGCATAGGAAATTCTCCGCTCCGCCATTGTTGTTGCTTCGGCTCACACAGCCTTGGAACCCAACGATATGAGTAAAGACAACGGAATGACGGGTATGACAGAGTCGGAACAGATCCTATGTAAAGAGAGAAAAAGAGAAAAATGAGATGGGTGAAGGAAGGACTGTTTTATAATGGATTACGGGGGGTCAAAAAGAAGGAACCGGAGTGGGTTGGTGGATAATGAGAAAAAAGACTGAGGGAAATAAAAAAAAAAGATAAATTGGAAATTGAAATTGAAAAAAAAAAATGGGAATTAAAAAAATAATAAATAAATTGGGGACCGATTGAAATGGGGGGAAAGGTATTTGCACGAAATCCCGTGTTTGTCAATCTGAGGGGGGGAAATACTTCTGAAAATGGTTGCTGGGGAAGGTATAACTCAGGTACCCTTTTTGACCCGCTCAGGAATCATTCTTTTCGGGTTATTTTGACTTTTTGGTATTTTTCCATTGTTTTTTGCATGTTTTTCTGTTTTTTATTTCCATTTTTTCTTCCCCCTTCGGTTTAGCGTTATGTGATTTCTTGGTCAATACCATACTTTTACCCCTTGCCCTACCCAGAAAACTCCAACCGGATACCCGACTGTAGCCAATCATCTCCAAGCCACAGTCTGTTAAGTGGGGCCGACACTGCACTCGGATTAGCCCCAAAACAATGAAAAAACCTGATACCGATACCACTCTCCCTCTGGAGGTCTCTGCTACCGGCAATAAGCTGCCGAGTTGGCCTCCACAGACATCACTTCCGTATGGAATTGGTACGGAGTACCACAATTTTACATGAGTTTCCATGCCTTAGCCGATATGCCCCAGTTCTGACTATGCGCGATTTTTGTGTCTGGGGTCATTTCGATCCTTACTGTGTCCCGAGACCCCAAGACATATGGAAATAAATAATAATAAAAAACAAAACTAATGGAATTGGTACAGCGAATCTGATGTATTCCGATTTGCAGTTAGGTAGGTTAACTGTTCAACGGAGAATTCACGGGCATGGCAAAAGGAATAGACAGGAATGCCCTTGCAGGAGAATGTTCCTCTAATGAGCGACATGGTCCGAGATAGCCCCAGGATAGTCCATTGATACGGGTACGTTTTCATTTACCCTACTCCGTATGTAGCTACGGAGTCGGACGACATCATGTATAGTTCGATCTTCTCTTCTCGACCGAGTCCGGCTTTCACCCGTAGACACTCAGGTGACAAAGTAACAAAAAATGCCACAGTGACTACGGTGACGACAATATCGCATGGCCGTCACACCCAACCCATTTTAAACATAGCAAGGGGTCCCGGAAGCGGTTGATTTTGATTTTTATTGATATGTATGCCAATGCTATTGGAAGCATGCCAGGCCAAGTAAGATTACATTGTATCTGACAATAAAGTTACAATACTTACCATTATGTCATCAATTAGCTAATTTGCTCCCCCATCCTCCACCTCTAGTAGCAATACGCACACTGTTTCTATTTCCACTTCCCTCGCTGAAGCTGCCTCGTTCGTACCTCTTGCCACGGTCGATCTCTGCCCTCTCTTTTCCGCCCCCTGGCCTCGTGGAGAGCGTCCCCAGAAGCGTCATTTAATTCGGTGCCTCTCACTGGTCGGCACGACCGCAAAAGTCCCCGCCCACTAACACCTTGTAATAACCGGGCGGCTTTGATCGAATTATCGGGTGCAGACGCCGGCCGATGATTTCATTGTTGTTTGATCGCCGACGATGTTCCTAATCACTGGCTCTAATATGGTCTCTTTGTACAGAGTACGACTGGAATTCTTCATGGTATCTCATACGGCAATCATTCTGGCTTTGTTATGTTGTGAAAGATGGTGTGGTCAAGATGGGAAAATTCCGATGCTCATACGGAGTACTTCGTAATCGCTTTAATTATGATAGACTATTGTTACCCTCCCGGCCAGCACATAGCTCCATTGATCGCCTGACAGTATGCATGACCAGAAAGACAAAATTGCCTTTGGCCCAACAGGGAACAAGCCAAGTTCGCGATGTCAAAAGGGTGCCCTGCGGGTAAATCCTCGACAAAGTATAACAGGGGTCATCGAATGCATGTTATTGGGGGTGATCCTCCACGACTGAACCTTCTAGGGATCACATCAAGCTTCCCGGTGTATGCAACATAATAAGGCTGAATGCCATTGGATGAGATCTCGTTTTCAAATCACAACGTAGTAAACAAGTTTATGGTCAGCTAGTGCTGTCACTTCAGTCAATCAAAAACTCTATACTCCGTACGATGGCGGTGATATTCCCATACTTTTGAAAGACACACCCGCACCCCGGCTTTCCGGTGAGTGCCCTTGGCAAATTCTTCCCCAGAAGACCAAACTCCTCGGGGCTGGGGTTTCCCTCGAACGTGCACGCGCCGTTGGCGATAGACAACGGTGCGGGAGCGTCGAGATCAATATCCCGAGTCTATGCGATCTAGACAAGTTTCTTCTCTCATTCTCGCTCTGTACATCGTACAATATAAAGGCGCTACTATCGATCGAGTGCGGATGGCCTGCGATAATCCCTCAGACAACCCTGTCGGTCATCCCGTCTCTAGTACGATGTACTTTGTACGACATATACTTTAATCAAAGGCGCCCGGCGCTTTACGCGGCAGGGCCGTTCACGATGCGAGCCAATTGCGGGCATCTGAACGAGCGGAAATTATGGAGCTCCCGAGTCTGGCCGTGATAATATATCAAATAAATATTACCTTCCATTCTAGAGCCGTACTCCGTAGGAGCTATTGGTTTTTCCCGTAAAAAGATAAAGAGATCCCAATCCCGTTTTCTCTAGCCCAGTGTCGTCACTCTGGACCCCCTGTCTCATATCTTCCATATCAAAGGAATAGCCGTAAAGACAGATAGCTCTTGGGCCAAACTCTTTCGGGAAGCCGGCCGCGAGTGGAGTCTGAAATCCGCAACTGACCCCTATTCGATGCAACGCTTACGCTTCGTCCTCCTGCAGCCCCGTGCGAGAGTGAGGGAAAAAAAAAAAAGCAACAAAGGGAAAAGAAATTATGAAAAAAATGAAAAAGAAATTCCAATTGAGTTAAGTACGATCATTCCGGGGGATTCTCGCCGTTTAGCCTTTCAAAAATCCCACGTCAGCCAAGCACTGCTGGGAGCAGCGCACGATCCGGGGGGAGGACTGTCCTCAGCGCCGCCGAGGTCACTGGATTTCACTGCACCGAATTTTCTTTGATGGATCAGTCATTTGGACTAGGACATTGGGCCATTGTTCTGGTTTAAAAAAAATTTGTGTCGGGCCCACGACCTTTCAGTATCTCCAAAAACCGAGGCGCATAAGTGGAGAGCTCTCTTAGACCCCAATCGAATATGGAAAAATAGCTCGGGCAATCGAAGCATCGAGAATTAGGAGATTATTACTTTACAGGGCATTTTCTTCCCCCACGCTGCGACCCGTGGATCATGCTGTGGGACAATATCCGTCGCCGTAGGAGGTAGATTGTACTACACACACGTGCGCAATATCAAAATATAATGTCATGTCCAAGTGCACAATCAATTTTGATTATGGAGAATGTGAAGTAACCATAGCTTCGCGATTATTGCTAATCATTTACTCCGTAGTCATGGAGTAATGCCAACCTTTTCAATAGTTCCAATAATATACAGACGTAATAATAACATTCGGGGATTCACGGTATGTCCGTATATGGTTTTGGGGGAGGGGGGGGCTGGGAACATGTTTCACGATCTCCCATCATCGGAAGCCACACAAATACCCCAATAACAACAACTACCTGCAACTTTCATTGTGCTCCGTATATAATTTAATCTATACGTGGCGAATCGCCCATGTCTCCTCGGTCGGGTATGTGCTTTAGGTCTACACGTGAAGCACGATACGACGTCCACCGGGAGACACATGAGGATCGGACATTCCTGGCAGTGTCGGGCGATCGCGCCGCTGATGCCGTCTGATTTGGAGGGGTTGATCTGGGGAAGCACCGCAGGATTAATTCATGCTGACGGCGAAAGCACGGCCTTTTCCGATTGTATTGTCTTCCGTCCTGCATCATGCAACAAAATGCCTCAAAAATCATTTCGCATTATCCGAGTAGATGATTGCCACTCCGGACCGGACCGGGGCAACTGGAAAAATTATGATTCCATTGCTAACTACTCCGTATCGTAAAGGACGGTGAGCACGGTGAGGCCGAGATGTAAAATGCTGCGTGCAGAGTAAACTAGAGGCTGGCCCTAATGGGGTGTGGTGCCGAGTGATCATTGGGGCATTTCCCGGAGTGGAGTTCGGTGCGTGTGGTTATAGATTTAGGGTGTTCTGGACGTCTTCTAGAAGACTTCCTGGAGGCGCTGTACCATGGAAGCAATGCAGCTTACCCTGCAGGTGGGTGTGAACGGGAATTTTTTTTTTACCTTTTTCCATCCCTACCTCTCTAATCGACGGATGTCGGCACAATATGAATTAATGTTCATAACGTCTGATGATAAGAATAACAGTATCACGTCATTACTCTTATCATGCCGCTTTCGCTATGCCTTTGTTAGACTAACCCAAATGTTATTATTACCACATACTTTGAAAATACCCGGTAACATATGAATTTTTCCAATTCGGGTAAAATCCGAGCAGCGAGATTACCTCGGTCCCCCACCAATCATACCCCTTAGAAACGGCTGACTCAGTTACTTACCGTACCAGGTCTGGATGAATTTCCTACAGAAATACGTACCAAAAATATGTAAATTACTGGCTTGGACATGCCGTGTTCTATAGGGATAGCCCTAAAAAACAGTATGTCTATTGTGGAAGTATAGGTATAATGTCAGAACAAATGATGATGAGCACACACAACTTAATCTCCCTCCCCAAATCACCTAAAACCAGATCCTAAATCCACACTATTGCCATTGGCATTACTTTATCGACGTCTACTGGCCAGGTATCAAAGACCAAATCTTCTAGCACGGTCTTGGCTTTCGCCTCGCAGCCGTGTACCTACAGTAGCGCGCGTAGTGCGATGGGGCAGGCTTCCCTCCACGAATCAGATATCTTTAAATACGCTTAGAAAAGCTCCCACCATCTCAATCAAGCCCTCACCGGTGGGCGGACCCACTAAATGATCGCCTGCCAAATCGTTCCTTGATTACGGAGTATACCTTACCACATACGGTGTATCCTAGTACGCCTAGCTTCGCGTACCTTGTACGGTCAGACTGGGTACTCCGAGGACTTTTGCCGATCCATCGTGAGGCATTTTCTGTCGCTTTCTAGCTCATTTCATTCACACAAGGGTTCATATTATTATTACATCTTTGACTAAACTGCCAGCTGTCCGCGGAGGTCCTTCGTCCGACGCTTTGGTGAATTTGTCACTCGTCATGCATCACACCTCCACAGATCATGAAGAAACCAAAAGTACGAAGTACCGTAACTGTTTAACTGTTATTAGCCAAAGTGCGGTTCGCCAAGCCCACCTTTGTTCACCCCAGAATTTCTCTGCCCATGGAGAAACAAAGGCCGAGGAGAAAAGTAATACTACAAAAGACAAAAACGCGGGTTGAATATCGCGCAAGTCGACTCCGTGCATGGGGTTACCTCACCCCAAGGCTTATTTAGGAATAGCGTCGTGTTGTTCCCGCACTTGCAGGAGAGCTTGAAGTCTTTTGAAACGAGAAATATTTCCTCTACCGTGTTTAACGCATGGAAATTGAAGCCTAAATGCAATGTAACAATATCCCTCTCTTTACTCCGTACAACATACGAAGTCCAGTATTGGAGTAATCTCCAGAGTCGGCAATCGTGAGAGAAATGAGTGCCTTTTCCGGGGGGATGGTCATAGCTTGCGAAATTATTATCACCTCTCCTTCACCTACGGAGTACGTAGTACTCTGTATTATTCGAATTGAACAGTCCATTCGAGCCTGGAATAAATAACTAGTACGTACCTCGGAAACCAGTCCCGCGTGCCTGTGCTTTCTAGACTACTGCCCGTTCAGTCTTGAATTATTATTACCTTAAAGCAGGTACATAATCGAATATTGAGGCTTTTCACTCGAGACATATCATTGGACCAGAAACTCAGGGTTATGTCGGACCCCTCCCGGTCTTGGCTTCTGTTGTGTGGCCTCTGGCCGAGGCGCAGAGTCGGCCAGTGTCGGTGATCCCGTGTCGAAACTCCGACTCGGGCGACGCGGCACGCGGGAACTCGGCACGCAGTTTCAGTTGAAGTTGCCCAGTGGTCTTCCTATCACATATCGAAATTTTTTTAATTGCCTCTTCATTGTCTGTTTCTGGTTCTGACGTCCTCATTTTGCCGGATAAATTGTCTTTTTGTTTATTCATAATTTATGGAATTCTGGCACGCCACCAAGTAATAGTGCGAAAATTAGTTGATCAGCCCTATTCAGCGAGCTCATTTGTGTACGGAGTACACGTCTATTATTTTCGACTTAATTGTGTGCACACAGAGTACATTATATCAAGATCGTATATGTTACACCTTGCTCTTAGCTGCATACAAACCCTGTGTCGATCAAATCCTCGTAATCACCTACGGATACGCTCCTGGTACGAATACGCACAGTCCGCTGAAAGCGAAAAGCGGAAACGAACAATGGCCAACATCCTGGCCAGAACGTCTCTCCGTCTCTAGCTTCGGAGTTTAACGATTTGGTCGAAATAACTGTAAATCCGAATCTTTTGACCGTTAAGATAGACCGGGGAGATTGCACGGAGCAACATACTATCCCGGGTAGCTCGTGTGATCACACAATCATTCCATCTAAGCCTTTCCAGGATAGCCAACGATGACATACAATATCCATAGCTATCATGCGATACTCAAAAAAGCAATGAATAAACAAACACCCACATCTCTACTCCATACTAAGACAACTCACGCGACTTTGAGTCATAATCCAGATCCATAAGACCAGATTACCCCATCCAAGACAGACCGCATGTTTAGATAGTCTTCCCAGTTTGGTCGTGATCGACAGGAGAACAAACACCCCACACTCGACGCGAACCTTCATAGCTAGCAAGTGCTATTTCAGGGATCAAACGAAACGGATATTATCCGCGCTTGCTACTTTCCTATCTAGGGCAGTTGCACATATCACTATTTACTGGGATTGGCGCGATAATCCGGTATCGGGAGGGTTGGTGCTATCTATCTCCATTAGATGGGAAAATACCAAATCAACGAATGCAAAGACATGCTATGTCACTTTGTTCTTCTTCCCCCTGTGACGCAAGGCAAGTATGCACAACATACAGAACTGACACAATAATTACCCTCTTTAGTATGGCTCCGGGGTAATACACCCAAGTTCGTAGAATAGTGTGTTTCCTGTGCCCTGTGCGAGACATGTTACGGGGTAGGTATCCCGAACTACCCTGTACACGAAAACAGTCGAGTCTACAATGCACACGCTCTCTATCTCCCCCTGCTGCAGCGATGTACTCAATAATTGTATGTATGGAGTATTGATTTTCCTCTTGGCTGTGTTATATCGATACAATGAAACACAGAGCGCAGACTACAACATACTTTGACCGAATTAAACGTTACAGTATTGCGTCTCGGACTGGCTGTCACTGCCACTCGGGCACTAGTGATCGGCGGTGTTCACGATAGGATCGGAGGCTATGATTGTGACTACGATGGAATTAGATGCAGCATAGTCGTTGCTATTTACTATTTGCTTCTCTGTTACTATTGTTAGATGGAGATATAAGACTGCCTGCTAGGCTACAATATATCTTTCTCTTTGTATGCACCTTCGTGCATCGGCAGATCTGCATAGCCACCGTTAAACTCCCCGGTCACCCAGTGCCGATTGTCAATATCTTTACCGGTGCCTGGTTTCAATGTCAGGGGCGGAGTCGAGGGTGCATGCTATAACTCAAACGTCGTTTCAGTGTGGTTTTATTGTGTTCCAGGTCTTACACGTACTGTATACTTGAGGACTGTGAGCTTGTCCTGGGATACCTTGTCCGGACATGCCAAGCAAAACAGGGATAGATTCGTGGGGGATGCTGGGGGATCGACATGCTGCCTGGTGCGCTGTGTATTACTGTCTATAGATAGCATTCGTCGCAGTGAGTGGATGGGTAATGCAGTGATAGCACCAATGTGGGATTAAACTCCATGATCGACGATAGCCAGACAAAGCCAAGATTCAACAACAGAAGGGGACGGCAAATGTGCTCGAGTTTCACTACACTGTTTCACTAGAGCTTCTTGGCTAAGCAGTATGCACACTGGGCATTGCTCATTTATGAGACTCTGAGGTCGGAACGGAATGTGTGATCAACCAGCATCCTTGTTCTCATTGTCTTGGTATATCAATAGTCCGATGTGAATCGGAGTCTCAATGACATGCATCGTCAAATACGACCTGCCCCATAAGGGAGGAGTATACAGAGTGATGCGTATAGCATACATCACACCTGGGTATTTGTTCAGCTACCACAAAGAGAAGAAAATTAACTAGGAATCATCGACAAGTCTCAAAAATCAATGCGTAAATCATCCTGATAATTGCGTCTCATCCCTGTCTCCTTCAAACAATCGATCTTGGCGCCAAAAAGCGAGGACCGACACTATTCAAATATGTTCTTGGCAGGAGTCTACATTATTATGTTGTATACCAAGTACGATGCGATAAAGTCATTCAATGATGTCAAGTATCTTTTCCTTATCGCACCAAAGACCATGCTAGGAATGAATTTCCCCCCTTGATCTGCTGATCGCCCTCATCTTGTACCTGTCCACCGACGCCAAGCCACACCGTGCATGCCTTCCTCCCGCATTATCGTCTTGGCAAGCATTTGGCCTCTGACCAACCCCTTTTTTCTCTATCGAGTCGGCGTGAGGTCATGGATCCGAGCTTCGGTGATCGTGGGGCGGGGTGGAGAGGAGAGGGAGTCAACAAGCGCAAGGGTCGTTGTTGGTACTCCGTACGGAGTATTGCTTGTTGTGTTTGCGTCTTGGCGGGGGCAGTGTGCATGCTTGTACTTGCGAACGGGGTACAGAGTCATGCACATCAGTACATATGTTGTATGCGGCAATTGAAATCTACATATGTAGGGACGTACTTCTTATCGGAGGTGTCGCCTGTGAGGGGCGTGGCGCTGTCAGGGGCGCATTTAGATTTGTTCATGTCGCTATGCCAATGCTTAGGCTGACTCTGAGGGATTTTCTCCGGCCAAGACAGCGCCTGACTGTTTTACTTGATATTTGTATGTTGTGCCTCGAAGATTCGGTAGATATCTACTTCCAAGGGATCTTGGCTGTAGAACAATGCACAACGGAGGTGGAAAATTAGTCCAGCTGACCTCGGGCGTCCTTGGGTGTAGTTACTTGGAGGTTACACTGTATCTTATTATATCTTATGGATGGTAAGGCGGTTTTCGACTTATCTAGACATGGGTACAGGACTAAACGTGCCCGGAAATGGTACTTGGGCATGAGGTTGCAAGATCGTATTGGATATAATTTATATCTACTTTGCATTGTTTCTAGAACATATATATTGAAATTGTTTCAGCAGATACGAGATATTATATATCAGCAATCTTGAGCAACCGAGTCCAATGGGCTCAAAGGAAATAAATGTTGCTAACATACAATTGCTGGTATAAATATATATCAGGTTCGGCTGTTCAACTACAGATCTCATGCGCTCTAAATTTCTTGATATCATATTTGATTGAGAATGTGGATTGGAAATTTAATTTTTCCCCCATCATATATATCATTCAAAACTGTCATACAACCTGGCGCTATAACCAGGCTCACGAGCATCAACGCTTACCACTTGACTGTGTCTGTTTCAGTATCATTATTATTAGCATTATCATCTGACTACCTACCTATCATAATCCTAGAAACAGTCATCCGCATCCATCCCGCATTCTTCCGATCGCAAGAAAATGCAGCAAGGAGATAGAGTGTCAGGAATTAGAATCCGATCAACAAGTTATGCCGAGCTGATGACGAGATAGCCCCTTGATGAGAGTCGTTGCTCCGAGCAACCCACGCCATACGGTTTCGCACCAAGACCCTGTGTCCACGTGGAGAATGAGCCTGTAAGGAATGGGTTCAACGAGTATCATTGTATCAGATGAGACTCATACAACACGAATCAGAATGTGATTCTTGATCCTACAGTGCAGGGTACCAACGACCCGGGCATGTGTTTCTCAATCGCAAACTTGGCCCGCCAGCCTGAACAGTGACCCGGCATGAGCACGGCGGGATCGAACCCTTTGAGATCGGCTACTGTGTCTTGGATTTGGTCTGCGTCGCTTGTGGCGAGATGAAATCCACCGATAACGGCGTGAACAGGTACCGTTCCACCGGCGAGCTCGACGGCGTGTTTCGTGGTGTTGACTACGCCAGCGTGGCTACATCCAGTGAGAACCACAAGTCCCTTTCCTAAAGAATATGTTATCTCAATATCCTTATGTGCCGGTTTTAAGATGCATATACCCTTGAGATTGCAGATGAGAGAACGCTCATCAACGATGACTTCGTCAGAGAACCAGTCATTTTCATCAGGGTCGTATCGCACTGCATTCTTCAGACCTGTCTCGTACGGCGTCACACGTGGGATCTCCCCAGAGACCAAAAAGAAGTCATCTAGCACAGTGTGTGGCTCGCTCCGCTTATCGACCACCGCACCTGCGTTTCCAATCGCCTCAAAGGTAGGGTCAGCCTCGAGGGAAATGATATGACTGGGCAGAGCAATGCCTCTGTAAACCGGTCGGTCTGGGTGTAAGTCCGCGACCAGATCCCCAGAGCGGCTCTCGGCTCGTTTGGCATCATTTATCATGCGGATTGCCCGCAGAAGACCACCTACGCAAAAGTCAGAACAGCCAAAAGGGAATATGCGTCAATGTGTCCGTTTCCATTCAGAAACACGAACCTGAGTGGTCTCGATGCCAATGCGATAGATGAATCACTTCCACGGATGAGAGATTTGGTCGCAGCCGTTTCACGTTTCTCTCCCAAGCTTCCTCTTCAGGACCAGCATCGAAGAGAATAGTGTGCTTCTTGTTGCCTTTGGTGGCAGTCTATATGATAGGCTTAATACCAAACCGTATCCAAGAGTCCACTGGTCGAACATCGTCTTACCACCAGAATTGATAAGCCATGTGCTGCGCAACAGACATCTTCTAGCCTTAATTCCTTGCAGGCCTCCCCGCGATCTGTCAACGTATGCTTGGAGCCCATGGCAATTGCCCCTAGGTTACCGGAGACTTGAACGGTATCTGGGGCTGGGGGAGACAGCGGATCCAGCTCATTGTCGATGATAACAATGGCTTCGAGGGAGTCCACCTCTTCTAGGTTTAT
Organism: Penicillium sp. CF05; assembly: GCA_002916455.1. Taxonomy (NCBI): domain Eukaryota; kingdom Fungi; phylum Ascomycota; class Eurotiomycetes; order Eurotiales; family Aspergillaceae; genus Penicillium; species Penicillium sp. CF05. The sequence goes on along the minus strand of PKQL01000098.1, from coordinate 16,772 downwards.
GGGCATTTCCACAGAGTTGTCACTAGATTTATAGTTAGAGGCTTTCAGGGCAAGAGAAAGTAAATACGGAGAGATACCTGAAAGGATCATGGCTTGCATCCAAATCCATTTGATTCAAATATGAATCCCACCTGGGCAGTGAATATCAAAAGAAGAAGTTCCTGAGTTCTCCACAAATGCGGGGGAATCAGATCTCACCTCCAGCTCTTCCCCTGACCAAAAAGAAAACTAGAAGACCTCCTCAGAAGACCTCCTCAGAAGACCTCCTCGGTCTTCTATTCCTCATCCTCTTCCGAGGTCGTCTTCTCCATCCCACATAATGCATATTTTCCTCGATCGCCTCTTCCTTGTCCTCGTCCTGTTGTTCTCCCCCGTCACAGCAATCGGCACCTCATGCTTCAAAGTCGTCTCCGCGCTGGTTAGCCGACCGAGCTACCTTTTCGATATATTTCAGCGTGAAATCTGTGATGTTGGATGCCAGCCGACTGTCCCTCACTGGGATCTATGGACGCGCAACAACACCTTTGTCCCCGCGGTTCGCAGCCTGGCGCAGCGCATGAATGTGCCACACAAAGAAGAGGCTTTGCTGAAGATGGGCGACAATGTTGCGCTCAGCATCAAGGAAAGCTGCGGACCAATGCTGGGTGGTGGAGTACATATCTGCTCTGATTCAGAGACTCTGGCCGGGTTCGGCAACTGCTTCAAGCGCAATTTCCTCAAGGCTTCGATCAAACATCTTCCTGTTTTGATTCCAATGGCATCGGATGAATCGTGCAAGGAGCAACTCAGGTTCTTGGAGAGCGATGAGCTGTGGGATACTACGATCCCTCAGAATATGAGGGATTATGCGAAAGTGTGTGACAGTTTGGGGCCGTATGACCATGATGAATTATGAATTATATGTGGATATAACTGTAAATAGTGCTATACATGTAATTAATATCACATATATACTGATCTCACTCTATATCACCCTGTCTATGTAGATAATAAGGACATAGCTGAATTCCTCTTGACTCCGACTCCACGCGGAGCGCGGATGACGACAGGGCCGAACATCTCAGGGCTTACTTTGACACTTGACACTTGACACTTCTCACTACTTTCCCTTCACCTCAGTTCAGACTGGATTTGATTCCCAACGTCATGCAGTGATTCGGCATCCGCCTACCTGCAATCCCATATGGCACACGCGACCGCCCTCCGCTCTCTGCGGCCCACCGGCATTCGTCCCTCCATCTGGCGCCCGCACCGATATGTCCATTCAAGCCAATTCCAACCCTTCGTGCCACCGTCGCCAAGTTCCTTGGGCAAACCAAAACAAGCAAAAACCTATAAACGAACCATCAAATGGTTACGCCGAATCATTTATGTCTCACTAGCAACAGGCGTCGCGTACGGCATCGACAGCCAGTTCTACGCCTCATCGTTGACCCGGACAGCCCGGACCTTTTCTCTCGGCATCTTGGTCGCCCTCGACTACAAGATCAACTTCCGCCCACACCCGCCACTGGCCAGCTCTATTGCTGCCGTGCACGCCCGCAACGCAGAGCGGCTGTCAGACCTGCTGAGACATAATGGCGGCCTCTACCTGAAGATAGGCCAGGCGATTGCGATGCAATCAGCCATCCTGCCCCCTGAGTTCCAGGCAATGTTCTCCCGTATGTTTGACGATGCGCCTCAGAATGACTGGAAGGATATTGAGAAGGTCATCCGTGAGGATTTTGGCAAGTCGCCTGAGGAGGCATTCGGTATCTCGTTTACGGGTGCCCCTGACAAGGGCGTGATGGAACGCAAAGCCCGAGCCAGTGCCAGTGTTGCCCAGATCCACTGGGCTCGTCTGCAGGACGGCACCGAAGTCGCGATCAAGATCCAAAAGCGGGAGATCGTGCAGCAATTGGCATGGGATCTCTGGGCTTTCAAGTGAGTTGTCCAAGTTCAACCCGTGAGGGGATAATATGCTAATATTGAAATTATAGAGTCGTGACCTATATCTACAGCAAGATGTTCGACATCCCTTTTTACAGTCTTGTTCCTTATATCAGTGAGAGACTATCGCTCGAAACAGACTTCGTGAATGAAGCAGACAACTCGGAAAACATGGCCAAGCTAGTGGCCGCTGAACCTCGTCTGCGCAACCGTGTGTATATCCCTCGTGTATACCGCGAACTGAGCTCGAAGCGCGTCATGACTGCCGAATGGGTAGAAGGCGTACGACTCTGGGACAAAGACGCCATCACGCGGCCCTGGCGTGGCGGCTGGGGTCAGGGAAGTCCAGGCTGTCACGGCACACCGCTTGATCGACCAGAGGTGAATTCTGCGGACCGAAATCTGGGCGCGTCGAAAACCAAGCCGGACCGCACGTACTGGCGAGGCCGCAACAACCGCGGCGGACTAGGTCTGTCTCTCAAGGACGTGATGACAACTATGGTAGATCTGTTCTCTGCCCAGATGTTCCTGTGGGGATACGTCCACTGCGATCCGCACCCGGGCAACATCTTCATCCGCCGCAAGCCGTCCGGAGAGCCAGAGCTGGTTCTGATCGACCACGGTCTGTACATCCACATGGAACCAGGATTCCGACACGAGTACGCGCGGTTCTGGAAGGCCCTCCTCACCTTCGATAATCGCACGCTGGGCGAGATTGTCAAGGGATGGGGCGTGAATAACCCAGACTTCTTCGCGTCGGCGACATTAATGCGTCCCTACAAAGGCGGGGACATGTCTACGCAGCGCGGTCTCAAGGGACTGAGCAAGCGGGAGCGTGCTGAGCGACACTACGAGATGCAGCAGGGTATGCGCAAGGCGATCCGCGATATACTAGGCGACGAAACCAAGTGGCCGCAGGAGCTGATCTTCATCGGTCGCAATCTGCGTATCGTCCAAGGGAATAACCAGTTCCTGGGCTCGCCGGTGAACCGTGTTAAGATTACTGGTATCTGGGCTTCGCGTGCACTTATCGAGTCGCCGGATCTGCCGCTGGCCGAGAAGATCCGTAACATTGGTCGCCATTTCATCTTCCGTATCGTGCTGTTTAGTAGTGATATCTTCTTCTATTTCACCAAGGTGCGCCAATTCTTGCATCTGGGTGGTGGTATGGAAGATGATATAGAGGCCCAGATGCAGAATATGGCTAAGGATATAGGAGTTGAGCTTAACCACAGCGTCTTCGAGGGATAGACTGCCCCCGGTCTTATAGAATAATGTGGCGAGAACGGTAGAGATATGGTATAGAATACGTGTATACCATCTAGACCCTATCTAGACCAGAGAAAAATCTCCCAAATAATGACTCTCTCCTTATGATTGGCGCTACCTCCAGTGGTGTATCTTGGCTTTTGGCTGATATATATATCTTCCTATGCTATTCCCTCCTCCGGCTCAAAATCTTCACCACCACCACCCGTTAAATCCCCCAACCTCCCACATCTAGCAAGATAAGCAGCCCCGGTATCTGCCCAAACATGATACTCGCAAACCGCCAACCTTCGCGTCTCCTGGGACCCACCACCATCAACAGCGAGCTTAATGCGATAAGCGAACGTCTCGTCCCACGCCTGCTGTGTCTGCTTCCAAACGAACGTTGCCGTCCCGCGCAGCGAAACAGCCATGCAGCTCGCATCAACCACCCAGCTCTCATCCGGCTCGAAGACCATGTTCTTGATAGATAGAAGGGATGAGAGAAGCTCGAAGTAAGTTGCTATCCCATCTTGGCCAGTGAATGGGCGGCCAAGGAAAGGGGCAAGTTGCGGGAGACCGTGTTCGTGGACTAAAGGTTTTGGGAAAGTTGTGAAGGTTGAGAGGAGTTGATTGGGGTCTTTCGGGTTTGGGTTTGTTAGGGCTTCTAGGAAGGCATGGATTGGTTTTAGGAGGCCTGGCCTGGTCATGTTGGGTATTATTGGCTTTGGAGGTGTTGAGGTGATATTGAGGTGATTGGAATCTACTGTATGAAGTTTTGATATCGGTGACATACATATGACGTGTTTGTTGATATCTACTATATGTACGGTTTAGGTAGGATCGAAACAACCATCTATGAAGGTAAGACTTCAAATTTTGGGATCAATCATTGGGATATCTGGATTTTTGATAGATCACGACTGTTTTTCAATCGCCCAGACGACCTCCGCTCCCGAAAGGGAAACAGATGTAGAGGAAGAAACATTGGAAGAAATCAAAAGGCCCACACAGTAGAACTCCAGCGTCGGCTTTCACAGCCTACGCTTGATAAAAAGAATGAAAACACGAAAAAGAGACAAGGGAAGCAGAAAGAAACACCAAGTCCCAAGAATAATACATCTCCGCTCCCGCAGTTCTCAAATGACCCCCGAGCTCACTGCCGCCAGGACTTGCCGCAGTGCAGACAGGTACAGAATAGGGTCATCGGTTCATCAGCCGCACGAGTCTGAGCTTCGGTGTAGGTAACCTTGCGCTGGCCACACTTGCCGCACTGCAAACTCTTACTGATACTGCGTTCCTGCTGGGCAACCATAGCCTTGTCCATGTTCTCCTTCTGAATTTTGGCATCCGCCTCACGTTGCTCAACGGAGCGTAGCTCGTCGTGCGTCATGCGCACAAATTGATCAGCGGTAATCTCCCCCTCGATAACACGCACACGCAGCTTCGGATTGGACTTGTTCTTCAGGTTCTGGAAAAGACTGCGGATCTTCGTGCGGTATTCCTCCTTCGTCTCCGGTCCCAGGTACTTGTAGGCGGAGACCTCCACTGCAATAGCGCGCGATAGAACAACCTTCGGAGGCTCGGTCGACCCAACGCATAGTCCATCGTACATCAGCCCCGTGCAGCTGTCCCGCACTCGGTTCCCGGTGTGATTGATCTCCGCCCCGTCTGCCTTCCAGGTTCGCTTATCTGGAGGCACGGACAGCTTCGACGCCTTGTCTGAGGGTGTAGCAGCGGCTGGGGTGGACGCTCCTGTACCGTTTTGTGCTGGTCGCGGAGAGCCGCTCGAGCCCCGACTAGCTGCCGAACCACCGCCCTGCTTCTGCTTGTTCACCTCGGTTCGCCACTTGGAGACAATCTCGCTGGAAAGCCGCGCGACTTCCGGAGTCTTGCTTTGCTTGAACTTGTTGACGATGATTCCGATGCGCGTCTGTCGGAGGAGGTCTTCGGTTGCCCGGACCCCGGTTTGGATATCCTTCAGGAGACCCATAATTACGGCTGGAGGCTCGTTCGATGTCGCGGCCTTGCCCAAGGCCTTGGCCTTAGCTTCAATCTCTTTGGCGTCCATCGCCATGTTGTGCGGGGTAGAGGGATAACGCGATCAGGGTGCTTGACGAGGTCAATGGAGGACCGGGTAAGAAAGTTCTAGGCTACCTATAAGCCACAACTGTCAGCATGTCATTTCAAAAGCTTAGAGTGCAGGGTCTTTATAGGCCCCGGATGCCGGCGCATTCTGCAGAACCACGGCAAGCACATTTGTCCCTTTGGGATCACATAACATGGAGCACACATGCTTTCAACGAATGTCACACAAAGCATGGCTCTTAAAATACCCCGCTATAGAGACTCATGTGGGAGAAGGTGGTACGCTGTCAATTTGCACGTGTCCACCTTCTCCTTCATTTGCTCTCGGAAACTCGACAAAACCAAACACAGAAACTTGGAACAATGAAATAGGAGCTGCTATGCGCATTACACCAGAGAAATCATGGGTATTTGCGCAATAACAAGATGTAGTGAGGGGTGTTTTGCATGGGCACTCACCTGGGGATATTTCACGGTCGCGTCAACGGTATAGTGTTGCAAGATGGGGCCTGTAAAGAAAACAAAGAGCGGAAAGGCGACGGCAATGGAAGCGCCAGAAGTGACAGGTATGGTAGATGGGATATGTCAAAAGCGATGAGGTTAAGGGAAGTTGATGAGCTGCGCTGGCCGAAGTTTGCGCCAAGCCTTTCCATTTTCGGAAATTCTTTTTGCAATTTATATGAACCCCATTGAGATCATCCCATCCTGTATGGATGCCTTGTTATGGCGACTGAACGCTTGTCTATAAAAGGCCTTTGCTTTGCTACTTTGAATAACAAGTTTCTTCCATCCCCCTGGTAGTATGACCCCTCGGCAGACATGGAGGCGTCACGTGTAGACAGGCTTCAGAGCACGGCCATCTTGTCTTTTGGATGTTTATTTCCTTATGAAGATGATAACATAAACCAAAGGTAATGATATTGGCTAATGCAGTGGAGGATGGATAATATGGATAATGGAGAAGATGAGAGCTAAGAGAAGCTACCTAGGTACTAAGTCGACACGCATGTGTGATCAATCTGCAGCCATAGGTTCTTTTAATTCGCGGGAAACGGTACGCATAAAGAGAGTGATATTAAGGAGGCTAACTGTGCCATCTGAATACAACAGATTAGGTGCCTGTCTTCAATGCTACTGGATGATTGGGAGCCGCCGGCATTGTAGCTTGGCTTCGGTTACCCACAATGCCGGTAATAGAGCTCAGCATCAAGAAATAGTCGACATCCGACAGCAAGTTATGGAGGTTCCAAGACCCCGAGACCTTGGGAGCCAGGGGCATCTGCCAATCTTGGTGGGTTATGGAATGGAACGCACCATCTATTAGCACATAATTGCATTGTATGCATCCCTTGACTGGTGGGAAGTTCTTCTTGATCTCCGCAAAAACCCCACTCCACCGAGATGAGCCTCATCCGAAATATCATATTGGAAAACATGGCTGGTACAGCCTAAGGTCTAGAGCTCCGCGATTGTCTTCTATCCTTCTTCACGTACAGTTGCGCGCCGTGAAAGGGAACTCAGATGCTTTGCACCCATCGTAGCCAGCCTAACCGCAGTTCTGCGGCCAATACCACCCAAACCCCCTGCTAGTACGAATGATGCATTGGCGTCTAGCTCGAGAGAAGAGAGCGGAGCTGGCATAGCAGACACAGGATGCGAGTCTGGGTGAATTTTCCGATGCTCTTTCCAGTTTGCAAGAGTTGCATTCCGTCCTTGAGCTGGCCACAACCAAGGGATTGTTTGGGTCGAGCCTCGCGAACGCTTTCAGTCGACCACAACTCCATTAATTCTTTCAATATGTCCTGACATGTTCCGGGGCGCCCTTCTGCCAAAGCATTCAGGTCCACTCCCGCGAAGGTGGCATTGTTGAGGAATGGAGTCATATCGAGCCCAACCCGGCTTGAAAATCAAATTTTCCGATCTCGATAAACCGACCGAATGGCGCAGCAAAAGCCCAATATTCCCGCAGTGCCTCGCCCCTCATTGAGTTGAGAAAGATATCAGGAAGAGCAAGTTCCCCTCGAGCAGTATCACCCAGAGCTTTCCCTTGGGCAAATATCCCTTAGCAGCTGTCCATACTCTTGTTTGTACCCGAGATATCATCTCTAAGATAACAGAGGAGTTTGGATATCATGCAACATTACACCCACGAACATTCCCTGAACATGCTGGCACGGTAGCCCATGTGCATCTTTCGGTCAACTCTGTTAGTTCGTCGGCACCCCCGAAGACCGGACGCACTGATCCTCTTTTTGCTGGTATCATCAATCATCTTCCGTCTCCAATATCTTTTTGCTTTCCGCTGAACGTCTCTTACGAGAGGGTGGCAACTGGACTGTGGAGTGGTGGGGAATTTGTGAGTTGGGAATGGCAAAACAAAGAAACAGCCTTGCGTCGCATCACCAACAATCGATTTGAATTCAAGTTGTACTGTGGGACGGCAAACTAATACATATCCCTCGCTGCAGAATATCTTGAGTGAAAAGTACCCAGCCGCTTACATTGATGTGGCATAGGAGTGGAACAAGCAACTGCATGGAATGGACGGGCAAACAAAACGGATGACGCTATTGCAGAAATACTAGACATCAAGGGAAGACGCCGCGCAGGTGCAGCTTATGGAATTATCTCTATGGTACTTGAATTCCAGCTTAACTTTAAGTACAAGAATTAAATTGACTTCCGTCAAACCTTTCTAATATTATAATGAAACAGTCTTGGGGTGGATTTTCTTTTCTTTCGCCCATAAGAAGCTTCGATGGGGCCGCCTGTCCTTGCACCATCCTACCTGGCATACCCCGAAATCTTCATACGGCATCAGATTGCGTCAAGCCCCTTGCTTGCAAAGGGAAGAAGATCCTCAAGGCCCGTGGCGGGACATGGCTGTCGCGTTCTGCTTTATGTGTTCAAAACGTCTTAATCTCCCTTTGCTTGAGCACAATTATAAATGCAAGAAGTAAGGAGGCAAGTGAAATGGCTATGATTGTATAATAGTTAGTATGGTGCTAGCACATTCAAGCTGGTTGAATACAGCCCTGGAGTCCTTACCTGGTGACACGCAATAACTTTTTCGTATGACAATGCGCACCGGTTCTGCAAGTGGAGCAGGCAGTAAGTCCATGATCTGCCGGTGTCTCATTATTATGTCGATCAACTACTCGCTGTCAGTGAAAAATGGCCTCATAGCGATGGATTAGAAAAGCTCGGCCTTACCCCTGCGCGCCCAGGCTGACCTCTCAGCGCCACATTCAGGCCACGTTTGATTTCCTTAATAAGTAATGCTTTTGCGATGGTAATACCAGTCATCAACCCAAGTTGCTGTGCTAAGTAATACGTCGTGACAGAAGTAGCGGCATTTTGTTCCGGTCTTGCGGCAGCTAAAGCTGCAAACTGCGAAGATAGGACCATTCCCATGCCAAAATATCCTGGGAAAATGTATAGTATCTCCAAAAATTGAGGTTCAAAAATGGTCCATCGGATAAGTATCAGAGAGAAGCTTGTGATCGCTAACATCAACCCAACAATCGTCCATCGAACACATTTATGGGTTCTGGGATCCAACTTAATGTTAGCAAAAGTGCCATATTATGCTGAGTTTGCTGGGCTCATCTTGAAATACCCACTTTTGAATTAGTTTGCCAGTCGCCAATGAACCGAATGCAAACCCGATGGTACCCGGCATCCAGCACATTGCACCCTCTGAGGCTGATAATCCTCGAGCGCTGACCCAATAGTCTCCAAGAATGGGCGTCATCTGCGATCCAAAAGGAGAATCGTCAGTCACCGACTAGTTGCACCGATAAGAAAGCAAGGAAGGAACGCACAGAAAATTGTGAAATGCCGAGTAGTAGCTGCGCACTATATATCAGGCCAAGTTTATTGGGACTGAATAATGAGAAATGGATCATTGGCTCTTGAGCCCAACGGGTCTCGTTGAGACAGAAGGCCGTAGAGCATCCAACGAACGCAGCCGCACAAACAGTCAGAAGTATTGACCTGTCTTCTAGATCCTCTGCCTGGGTGATTTGCACAAAGCCGAGGAAACAGGTAATAGATGTAAATAGCAAAACGAGGCCCAAAATATCGAAAGTCTTGCGAGTGGTGGTTTCGGGGGCCTTGTAGCTCTGGATTGATCCATATGATGACCTGGAAACGAATGGCGGGGGCTTTTTTGGGGAAAGAGAAAGCGAGATGACGGTAAGGCAAATCATTGCAAATGGGATATGGATCAGAAATGCCCTGGAATCAGACAATCAGCAACCATTATTAGTTATCTAGTATACCGAGTGCAAGAGTCTGTAGATGCTCACCATTGCCATCCAATCCAGCTTGTGAGAAAGGCGCCCAGGGGGGCGCCGCAAGTAACCCCAATAATTGATACGGTAGTTACATAGGAGCGTAACATGGCGACACGGTCAAAGCTATGGATTTCTGTCGTTTAGATGGACAGAATTAGCGAATGTCGCCCCCAAAAGGTAAACGGGCGAGTGAAGCAAGACATACCGTTAAGAATAACAGAAACAAGCTCATTCATTCCGGCTCCGCCAAACCCCGAAATGAGACGACCGGCCACAGCCAACTGAATACTTTGCGAGACTCCTCTGTCAAGTTGTTAAATGATGTGCTCATTCAGCGTGTGATCGGAAAAACCCACGTCAAAAGACAGCCAAATCCGTATACCGTCAAAGCAAGAAGAATTGCCCTCCTCGGCCCTGTCAAATCACATATTTGCCCGTACTGCGGGTGCAGTGGTGAGCTATTGTTTTAAATATTGACGGTCGGAGCTTACCATCGGAAGAGCAAGAATGTAGCCCAAGTTGTACCCCGTGATGAGCCATGCCGCAGAGCTGGATGCATTGAGAGCCGACGCAACATCACTCCCAGTGGTGAGAACAAAGGATTCATCTGCATTTGCTAGAAAGCAAGCTATACCACTCGAATTAGCATTCGATATTCGGCTATCCTGTTTAGAAAGCAGCAACTCACCCAATAGAAGCGATCCGAGGGCAAGTTTTCCTATCTGGAGGCCACTCGGACTATTCACGTATTCTTCATCTTGTGGACTTCCAAGAAGTGCGTCCCGATCTTGAGCGGTCATTTAGAGAACTGGATACCGCACACAAATAATATATCGTGTTGGAACTCTTCCTGCGGCAACCCGTAGCCAAAGATGACAGAGATTCAGTTAAACATATTTGGCACAGCAAGAAGGGGCAAAAAAAGGGGGCGGATGGAAAAGAATTAACTCAAAACTTGATGAAAAAAGCTGATGAGTTTCCTGAGCCCATTCAATGACTGCAAGATTGTGGAGCATGGCATCTTCCTTTTGGGTCAGTGGCGAATTACAAGTATTCTTTGCCTGCAGATCTCCCGTTTTCAGCGATTTCAGCTGAGGGTGATCGATTTAGTGAGACAAGGACTTCCACATCCCTTGCTGATTTCACACCCTTTCTTATCTAAAATATCGCCTTAGATTTGAGAATCTCCCCACACCATCCAATAGAATCTATACCAAGAGGATCCCCACAATAGGAAATACCAGATGTTGTGCTAGGAGTGGATTGGATTTGCATTCGTTTGCATTCGATCATGGTGGCAGTACAACCAATAGAATGACCTGTTCGATCAAAGGAAAAAGCAAAACCCAATAATTGGGAAACTTCAGCCGTGGCTTGATTACCCGGACTTTTGGGAGGGCTTCACAATTGGTGCAATGTTTGGCTACTCCGTATGTTGTACATTGAAATGGCTGACCCTGAAGTCCAATCACGCAATGTGTGGCTGTCAACTGGATGTATACATATGGGTAAGCAGGTCATTCAGCCGAGGTGTGCATGGAGAATTATACGCACAAGAAAAAAGTACAGCATAGAGTCGACACAACATCTGACATCTGCTGACATGACAAATAATCCAACCTTACCTGAACACTTACTCCGTAGAAGGCATATCCATGTATCCACTTCTTGCGTAGCCATTCCATCAATATCGAAGGCACTAAACATGTAGGCAATATCAATGGTATTGGCTACTGCTAGACTAAGAAGAGACGGAGAGGTGAAAGAGAGAAAGAGATCTGGCAAGCACTAAATTACTAGAAAGGACAGTTCTGGCCTAAGGCTACTGCCCCCAACAATATACCTACACTAAAGTCCCTAAAGACCCCTAAAGGCCATACTTTCAATGAATGGCCGAATCACATGATGCCTTCCCTATGTCATCACTAGTGATGCATTCATCATTGGCTTCTCCGACCTCGGGATCTTCATTTTGGTAAGAAGTCTTAGCAAACTACGGAGTATAATCCATCTAGTTTTCTTGCCCATGAAGCTCCCCCGGCAGTTACAAACACTTGAAGACGGGTAAGTTTCCCCGTTACATATTTTGTTATTATGCCTCGTATTGAATACAGCAGCCATGTCAAATATTTCGGTATAATTCATGTAAGATACAAGAATTGCTGACAAATCCCTTGGCATACTTGGAAGGTCGTATTTTTACGTATACATATGCGATATTCGGCGCGTTATGCGACATTGCTCTACGCGCCTGGCCATATACAGTCTACCTAGATCATCATATCGAATAGCGGTGTGACGCTCGTGGCTTCTAAGCATCACCGCAGTGATTGGCGTCGTTTCATAAGGCCCCTCTATGACCAATAAAACGGCTATATTATGAGTACTTGGTCAGTGCTGCGATCTGATAGAGTGAAAATCGTGAGGATGGCCCTCCTGCGAATAATTTCAGCAGGGCCGGTATTCTCATACATACTCCAACGGATACCTGAATACCGAATTGAACATCCGGGTAACTCTCAGATTAATTGAATACATTTCTGACCACCACAGTTTCGGTACAACGGAATAGCCTGAAGTTCAATACATGTAGTTGTATTGGTCAACAAATTCATGCCTCGGGAGACGTACGTAGCTACTCCCTATCCCGTTATCTCTATCTGTACATATATATGTATTTGTAAGGCTGAATGCCTGAAAGCCTTTAGGGGCGGCAGTTATCCGTACTGTACGCAATGTTATTCGAGTATCATACTAAATTGGGAAAATAAAATACTATCGAGATAGCCTTACTCTTCGTGGGTCGCGGGGTTTATAAGAACTTTGTGAAGCGGGGTGAAGAAAAGTTGGCCCTTTGCAAAAAGCTAGCCAAGGATCCTTCAAGCCGCCGCCGTTATTACATATGACGTCTAGACGCAATTATGCTATTTGCTACAGATAACAACTAAAAATGGAGACGAAGAAGGGAAGAATGGAAAAAGCGCGAGGAAGCTACCTAAAAAGGGAGAGCGCAGTTTTGGCCTAAGGTACACCGCCGACAATATCATATCATGCAACTCTCGGCGAGTCTTTATGCAATGCTCGAGCATGTAAAGGGTCGGCTGGAATTGGAGCCCCTGGACTCTTCAATCTACTCATCGCGGTTAGCAGAGAATGAAGGCTTTCAATCATACAAGCCATCACTCACCAAATTCACAATATTGGCATACATGCCGCACACGAGAACACCGATGCCGAACAGAAAGACAATCCCGTTATAGGAGGCCCGTTGAAGGTTGGACGGGGAGAACCAGTTTCCTTCTTTGACAAGGACAAACCACGTTATTGCAGGAATGTAAAAGCACAGTCCTGAACCGAGCAAGGCCGCACTGATTGATAATATGGTTGAAAATACCGGGATGGCCTGCGCGACTATCCACGAAACAAATGTGAGGACTGCCACGAGCGAGATCCAGGTTATCCAACCTTTCTTCGTGTTCACGTAGCGTACAACGGAATGACGATAAACGTGTGCATGGATATAGCGAGCAATAAGGCTGGTGTTTATGGATCCGGATATAAAGACCACCGGAAGGGCAACACCAAAAGCGATCCTCGACATAAGGGGTCCGGCTGAGAGTAGGGCAGGGGATTGTACATCTTTACCCACGAATAAGTACACGAGAGAACCGATCAGGGTGTAAATAACAATTTCAATCACTCCCAGTGTATATATTGCTTTGGTGTAGTCCTTTGGGGTGTGCATCTCGTTCATAAACGATGGTATCGCGGGAGCAAAAGAGTAGGCGAAAACGATATTATTCATTGCAACCATGGCCGTCGAGAAGCTGACATTCTCCTTAGGCCAAGCTGACCAATCCGAACGAGATGAACTGTTGTTATTTCGAGTGTTTTGTACACCTGTCGCAATAATTGTGATCCCGATAGCCGTGAAGATCGAGGCGACATCAATGTACCCAAGTATAGCAATGTCGGCGAATGTTGGTGGAATGGCAAGTAAAAGAAGAATCAAAGCCGAGACCAATCCGAATACCACGGTGCAAACTTCACTTTGTGTGATATCAGCCAAAGCAATAATGCCAGTCAAACAATGCGATCCCACACTGAGTACCAGTTGGAAGATGAAAACCACCGTGATAATCCAGAACCCCTTTTCTCCCAGGATAAGTCTCCCGATATCTCCATAGTGCTCAACTTCCGGATACTTGAGCTTCACTGCACCAACCTCATAGCTGGCGTATGTAGCGAGAAGTCCGATCCCAACGGAAGAGATAACGCCTCCGACCATACCGAGGGTCGCGAATGCGCTCGGAAGACTGAGACTCCCAAGAGCAACTGCTTCCACAATGAGGATAACGACGAGACGTTTCCAACCAAGGCGGGAAAACTTTTGGCGACCCTCAATTTTCTTGCGTCTTTCTAACTCTGTCTGGCAGTCGTCCGATGAGGGGTCGCTGTCTGTGATGGACTTTGACGGTTGGACCGTGGCGCTTTCTTTATCGCCCCTAGTAGGTTCATATTGGGGGTGGAAGCAATTTTGTTGGATGTCAGTTTCCATGATAGACTCACTTAAATGTCCGGTAGATTCAGAGGAAACAATAAACAGTCACAGTTCTTCAGTGTACTTTGCCGTTATGCGCACATAGTGCAGGCCTCTATGTGTTGCTTTGCCGTGTTTCGTTGGGTAACGATAACACTCTGCACACCCCCCTGTAAGAGACATGCAGAAGCTTACTGGAGTGGGTACATGAGTACATGCAGTCATCTGCGTGTTTCGAGGGAGTCACCAACCGAACCCACCCTGTGTTGGGGTTGAGCCAGCCACATACATTCCAGGGTATATGCACAATGCACTACCTACATATGTAGGTAGCGGTGAAGAATGAATTTATGGGTCATAAGCTAAGCTCAGATTTACCTAAATGGCCTACAATTTGTAGAAGCTACGTTAAAATTGGAATGGTGAAGAATAAAAGACAATAATCGGAAAATAAAAGTGCCCCAAGGCGAAAGGGACGCATACGCGTGATGTTCGGTAGATGTAGATTCCGGGGGAACTAATCATAATAAAGCGCTTGAAGCGCAAAAACGGGCCACGAGGAAGCTCTACCTCACAACTTTCGCAGCTTGGGCTGATCACCGGTACTCGTCATCGGGCTTGTGGCTGCATTGCGTTGGCGAGGAGTGCTCAACATTCGACTTTTCGTTGCATTCTGGTGTATCATTGACAGGGAAGAACAGAGATCTATAGGCAATCATACTGTTAGCTACAGATAAATAAAAACGGATATGGAGAAGGAAGAATGGAGAGAGCGAGAGCTAAAAGACGAGTGCAAGGCCACACCGCCGGCAGATATCATACCTATGTTGCTCCGGGGTTTATTCCAAATTTTATTGATCATGATCCAGGCTCGCTGGAAAAGATACTACGACTTGATGAAGGTGATGTATTGCTCGGGCGTGGGGCTCAAGATAGGAAAGAGAGACATTGTCATTGAACCGGAGAAACCGCGGCCAGGGGGCCTATCACAGTGTATTTTTATCTATGTATATACTGGCGAAGGACAGCCCCCCAATGACGATTGATAATAAAACGAATAAAGGCGCCGGGAAAATTCCTATCGTCATGCTATATGTAGCATTCAGGAGTGCTGGAATCACAATTCGAGCAATTGCGTGGAGAAAGCTCAAAACACCCAACAATTGCCCTAATTGATAGTCAGGCACGTGTGCTGTGAGGCATGATGTCAACAGAGGGTTGATGGATATAGTAGATGCAACTAGGAAAGATGATACGACGAAATGGCTGGGCGCTCGTGACAGCGCGATACCCATATAGCCTATCATCTGTAACACTAGGTTCAGCTGGATAGCACCCAACTCTCCAGAATTGGATGCAGCCGACAGATTTGGCACACCCTCTCCCCTATTCCGTCGGCGGAACCAAGCCATTATCGGCGGGAATAGAATGACCAGCACAAAAACGCTCCATGAGTAGGAAATGGACATGAAGAAACTTTGTGTGGTCGGTTGCCACTTGAACAAGAATGCTGGGTATGCTAATTGCAGCGAAGGCAGACCTATCATATTTCCAAATATGATCATGTCCACCCCAGCCAGAATGATCATATTCTTATTTCGAAACCCTTTGGATCCCCAGAGGGACTTAAGCGACGTCAGAAATACGCGGGCATAACTTTCGCCAGGGGGTTGCTCCAAGGCTACTCTGTCCGGGTCCGGGCGACCACTAGAGTCTGGGTTGCGCGATTCCGGCAAGGCGAAGAGGATGATAACCAAAAGGGATAGATGAGAGCCTATAGCAAGCCAATAGATCGGTTGGAAGGGATTCGGCATTGTCAGAAGCGAGCTGGCAATGAGAGGCCCAACCGCCGCAGCAAAGGAAAATGAGGCCTGCAAATAGCTGAACCACCGCGCCCGGGCGCTGGGCTGTGTGAGATCGGTAATGTAGGTCTGTGAGGTCGAAGACGCGGCAATCATCGTCCCGCTAAGACCTTCCATTGCATAACCCACGAGAAGCCAATGCATATCTATCGAGTCCGGATGGCGTAGGACTATTACCATAAGGATCTCGTATAGTAGAGGGCCTATAACTGTACAGGCGAGGATTGGCTTTCGACCGACGCGATCCGATAGTGAACCCAGGATTGGGGTCGAAAAGGCACCTAGGAGACCCGCTGTCACTTGGGCATAGATGAGAAACTGGGAAAGATCGGATTGCGCGTGTGTATTGGCGAAACATTGTTCTAGTTCTGTGGAAAGATCGGTTCGGGGACGATCGCCTTGGATGGGTGAATAGCGCTGGTGACATATCAAGGCAAAGGTCGCATTGAACTCAGGGACCACCAAAACTCCGAAGATAAGCTCGTAAATTGTGAAGACACAGACGACCCAGGAGGGTGAAGGTTGCCGAAAGGAGTAATTTAAAGTTCTCTTCTCGGTTCCTTCCTCATCAGCCTCGAAACACTGTTCGAGAAGTGGATAGTTTTCGACATCTGATCGGCTTTGGTCCTTCATATTGTGTAGAGCTGAGTAGATTTAGATTTGAAAATAAATTGAGGGGGAAGAGGAGTTTAGTATTTGCGAATTCAAGGCGTGACCATGCAGTACTGTAGTACTCTTAGATCCGGAGGTGTGATCACTGGTCATAACAGTTGAACGGCATGTGAAGTTTCAGTTTATATTTATATA
>PKQL01000968.1:0-10522 GCA_002916455.1 Penicillium sp. CF05 | reverse complement strand
GTGTGGATATAGGCACCGCCCAGCTGCAATTTTAGTGGTGACGTTTCCACTGTGCTTGTGGATGTCACCCGATTTGCTCCATTAGGCATGATTGAGACAAGGCCATGTCTCATGGAGGAAGGTGTGATACAATGAACAACCTGATGATTGGTGACATTGTCCTGGAGCTGAATACCGGAGATTTGCACCTGTAGGTCCACATGACACCGAAAGCAAGATTAACAAAACGATTTCCTAGGTGTAGGACTTTGATCTACACCGATGTGGTTGTTCCAGCTGATCTCAAGTTCCCGATCTGAGCCTTCGCATTGCCTGCATCTTTGGCGTACAGAAAGTGTCCCATTTTGGTGGAAGAACAATTTACAACATGCCCAAGCAGTAGGTACAACCTTCATAGTCGGAGTCCTGGATACGCAAGGAGCACTAGACATAGAGGGTGCGCTTTCTTTCACCTTCCAGACTCTGCCTCACGTCTTCGTTGGTACTAAGGCTATGGGCAGAGTATGGTAAATTAGACCGCACATTCACCTGGGGTGGGCGGAGCACGGCTTGGCCATCATTTGCCACTGGCCCTCGATACTCACGAGGCGGTGGATTCCAACCTGAGTCCCTACGCTATCAACCAATGGCTAGCACTTTCCCCTGCAGGCCAATTCAATCACAGTGTCAGTACGGTGCATCCGCGGAAGATCAGGGGGAACAGTACTGGGACCTGAGGACGGGGCGGCGCAGTTACATGCGGGAGCCCGGGACATTCCCTCTAGGGTATGGTTCAGATTTCATACCCCAGAATGCTAATAAACACCGGGTACACGGTGAAACTTTTAAAATATCTGTTCAATACGGCGATCCGGCCAACTCTAAGCGGACTTTTTCACATAAGTACCGGTGTTCGAAAAGACCGGTATCTTAATAATAGACTCGTTGTGGATATAATATGTCGGGCCTACGGGCAACCTAGATGATTAATCAAGAGGAGCTACTTCCCATATCCGGGGTTCCACTACGTTCTTTGAAGACAGTTGTTCCCTATGCCGAATTTCAGCACGCGCCAGGTCATAACGGAACATCCAGGTTCCACACCTTTGAGATACCGAAACATTGGTGGAATCGTAAAATATACATCGCAGTTGGAAGATTGGCCGAAAGATAGAAAGTCCACTCCAGCATGGGCAAACGGGACACCAAGATAGAATTAAGGTTTGAGCTGCAATCGCGGTATGGATAGGGCAGCACTATTGTGTCATTTGTAACCAGGGGTTATGCACTAGTTAGATGTGCTGACATTGAAATTCCACCCGAGCGCCTAAAGCCCAGGTTGAATTCCTGCGGCGCGGTCTGACCTATACTGTTTCTAGAGAGCTTCCCTCTCAGCCTACTGATTCCAGGCACGCGTCGTCGCTCATTCCCAGCAACCATCATGCCACCAGCTACCGCGGAAACGCTTCTGGCAGATTTATCACCACAACTGGATATGTTCATTCGCTTTCTCAAGGCCGACTTAACCTCAACCATCTTAGAGGGTGACTTGGAACGAGGAGGAACTCGGCGAGCCACTGAGCTCTTGGCCCCGGGAAAGAACACCCAGTGCTGGATACAGCGACTCCAAGAAGTTCACCAGTGGACCAACCTAGCTTTGTGGGAGCAAGACTGGCTACAACGGACTGGACGGAATGAACCTACTCCATGTTCAGGGTCCCATCGCTTCGGAACCATGGCTCCGTTTATCCAAGAAGAAGGATTGCCCGACAATCACAACACCAAAAAAGCACTCCAACATGGACGCAGGCTGATGCGCTTTGAACGTGAATTTGGACATGGAATTACGCTCCTTTTGTTACCCGTCCTTTCCGCCTTCCGTTCCCTGTCCATTGGTGAAGAAGCTCGAACAATGGAGATGCTGCGAAGCAGTGACTTTGCATACGTCACTCGTCAGGCGCAACTTCTAACTTGCCTCAGGGTCAACTACCAATACATTCATGGACTTTATCCCGGTAAGCTAACACGACCAACCTGCCTATATTCTCTACCTAAAGCCTTCCCCACAGAAATACGCTGCTCAGCACGTGCAGAATCACCAAACAACCTGAGAGTTCCCACTAGATCCTCATAAAGGCAAAGGCTTCCCGGGCTGACGGATCCATTCCCCATGGTTCTTTGGAAAATCCTTGCCACACAATGAATCCACCAGCAGGCAGTGAAATCTCCATCTTAAGTGCACCTCGCACGAAAAGTACCTCGTTCGATCGCAAATAGAACGATATCGGCGTTCCTCTTTCCTGTGCGAATTCGGTGCTCGACAAGTGGTGTGAGACCGGGTAAAGCTTCAAGATTGTCACTCTGCCCTCCAGGCTCCCTGAGAGGGTTCGGAAAACTGAGACTCCGTTTCGGACCGGATGGGCGGCCTTGATTGCCCAGTTGGTTGGGAAATCGGGAGAGTGGACGATGACTGGACCTTGGTGGAGAAGAAAAGCGGGCCTTCCGATCACTTCTTCGATCTTCCTGGTGAACTTCCATAATTTTAGTTCTATATATCGGCCACTGTATTGAAAGACATACGTCATTACCCTGGATTCCGAATCTCAAGAAGCTTTCGCATGCCTCATGGTCCCCTCTTCCATACGTGACAGTCTCTGACACTTCGTTTGGCCGCGACCGGAGAGATGTTTCCACCTCTCTGACCATACTGTCAGGCGGCGAGCCGGCTTGGAGTTTGCTGTAACCCATAACCTCCATGGCCGAGTATGGGATGGTGTGATCGAACGACATGTTTTGGGTGGATGACATATTGCGGAGAAATAGAGACTAGGGAAATACCACATTCTTCGGGTGCTATCGAACTAAAACGTAAATATTGAGCGATGCAGGCCTAAAAAGACGGTCAGCTCGGGATTTTAGCTCGCAGCTTTTCGGCTACGACCATTGGAGGATCCACCCATTGGGCCCATTACGAAACCGTTCCATTCTACATCAATGCATGCGACTCCGGACGTTTTATACAAAGCGATACACAAGTTTGCGATACACAAGTTTCAAGGGTAGGCTTTACCAGATCGAAAGTTGATGGCTTCGAAAGCAAGCGAAATACTAAGTGTTTTATAAAGCAATAAATGGGTCTTCTATATTACACTAAGATATTGAATATTTCAACTTGGACGAACTCAAAAAGGCCTATTCACCCGTAATTTCAACCAGATCAGGTACCGTCCCCTCGTCCCAAGTGACCCTCGTCCCAAGTGTTCCGCATGGAATCCTGAAGTGAAGTTAGATATGCATGCTCGAGAAATAGCTTTGGATGACCGAGACATACATTGATTTTCAATAACAAACGCTCCCCTTGTAGAGAATATGCTGCGGTCCGAGAATGCAGAAAATATTTCCAACGTACGTTTCAGTATAGACCTGACCTCTTGGTGTTGGTCATTTTCCTGTAGCCCTGCACGACTTCTGATGAGAGTATATGCTGACTGCTCAGCATAGTAACTTCCGAGACCWCGAATATACCATCCATAGGATTTGGACWGCATGTCCTCARCCAAAAGGTTGAAACACTGTAATGAGGCCTTTGCAAAGGCAATGCACTTCAACTGAGATATTCTTGTCCCAGGTGCGATGTCCCCATTTAGGTATCGCTGGAGGTYAGGCAGGAAGAGAAGATGAAGCAGATAGTTTATATAGCAGTGCAGTATACCCTGGCTCCCTGGGTGAGAYCCACTCTGCGAGTCAGATTCACTGACTTTGGTGTAAATCTCGCTGCACTGTCCCTCTATGCGGAATAACTCAGTCTCAAGCCCAGCGGGGCTCCATTCTGACATCAAACCACGCTCTGCGCTCACGCAGATTTTGTCTGATATTTCCAAAAGTTGCAAATTCAGGATTGTGAAAGTCATCTGCGTGGTAGGTGATCCTTCGACACATATTGGTAGGTGTGGTCTTTCAGTGATATCAGCTCGTCGCTCTATACCTTGTGTGATATCCCGGTTGCGGTAGTAGTCGTGCACTTGGGCATTGAGAAGAAAAAGCATTTTCAGGCCAATCAAAAGCTGCCGATATTCCGCGCAGACCATGGGCTCGACAACACATTGCGTGGTATCGATATGGCATTTGGTAGAACTTGCTGTATGATAAGCCAGTTGGAGGTYACTGAATACATCGGCTCCACGGTGTGTGCGACCATAGATTATGAGTACGATTGCTTTCAGTGAAGTGGGTGATGGTTCAAACGGTGGGTCGTTGGTCAACAAACAGTCCCAGGCGGCTTTCTCGTACAACATCGACAGATCGTCAGAAAGACAGCCCCTCTCAGGATCTTCTTCTGCACGGCAAGCTAGTGCAAGGACTGCAAAAAGTAGAGATAGCCAGGATCGAGGCGTGACGTTAGAGTTGCGGCAGAATACCTCGTACTCAGCTTTGAAGCTGGCGGCGTTGATGRCGCAAAATAGCTACCATGTTGTTAGTAATCAATCTCAGGATCTTTGATAGACCAACTTTACCATGGAGATAGATTCAAAATATCTTTCTATCAAGCAATCGATCATCTGACAGCTTGGGAGGACGTCAAGTAGTTCCTCATGTGAAGAGCAGCCTACCAATGAAGCTGGATGAGCCCCCTTGTCTAAATCACTGCCATCCAGACTTGGGCTTTTGCTCAAGTCTGACAGGGGGTTCCCATYGCTKATTGTGGGAAGCGACTCGCTATAGCCSAGTGATTCGCTGCGACATACTTGTCTCGTGTCAAGAGCAGTAAACGAGTTGGGTGACGGCCTATTCTCGGGCCTTTCCTGGAGGGTGCTCTCCGGCTGTTGGATTGTCCCTGCCTCCATAACAGCATTTCGAGATAACTCGCCATTTCCATTGTATTGATTTTGAGTTGTATGTRTTCCCGYCTCTTCGGRGTGGTCTTTTGTCGTTTCAATAAACTCGCACGTACTTCCAATCCCACGGCTAATACATGTTCCACAGGGAGCCCCTCCGCCAGTGCAACGAATTTTCCCCAAGCGGCACGGCAGGCAGGCCCATGTACGCCTYTTYCTTGGACGACCCTCCTTGTGAGATTCCAGACCGAACGCACAGTCTTCTCTTCCCTCCGCAACGCATTTCTCGCAAGGTGGTACCCCATTGCAAAGTGCTTTTTTCATGCGGAATGGGAGGCATGCGTTGCGTTCAGGCCTTGTCTTCGGTGTAACAAGTTTCTTGCTGGACGGAGTGTGCACAAATTCACAATTTYCCTTTCTAAGTCGAAYACAATTCTCACAGGGAGGTCCCCCAATGCAGCGAGTTCTGGTTTTGCGACAAGACTGGCATGCTGTACGAGCCCGAGTTCGCACGGCAGACTCAGATTGATGGTGTGGAGGCATCGAGGAAGGCAAAGACGATGGAATGAATTGAGAAGGATTACCCAGGTCCCAGGGTCTGTACAGTTTCGAGTCTTATTCTTTTCGACGGCAGAGGCTGGTACTAAGTATTCTTATCTGACGGCGGGAGGACAATTTCTCMCGACCAGAGCTTGCATTCCATCATTGCCTTGGTGGAGGAGGGCCCAGATTCTTGGGCCCGCTTGTATCGTATGTGCTATTATACGTCCAACGCATTCTTTGGTCAATCCGTGTCATTGTATCCGATAGATTGCCATGTTGAGTACATACACCTTTTGCTAGATCCATTCACCCATCTCATTCGAGTTATACTTTTTCTAGCTAGTAGAGGGCCGAGCATATTTCAATAGATATCACACTAGACTACTTCTAGTTGGTTGTGCAAGGATCCTCATATACTAATGAAATAATACAATACTAATACTAACCCAATGCGAGAACTGCGCGCACCAATCACCATCTGGTCATTTAGGGCTCATGCCAAGATTGCGCGGACTAATCTCATAGTAAACTGGACTCGGCTCTGTGACCGCTTCGTCTATTTTGTGCCTTTCGCCTCTCATTGTAGTAAATATCGCCGAAARTTTGGTCAAGTTTGACATATTTAAATGGTACTATCCACAATCAGAACACTTTTCGTCACCTGTGCCTCCCCATCGAACATTCGCACTGTTTCGGATATCTCCATTCCACTTATAACAGTCCCTTCGCGGGTAGAACCCCATTGCTGTATTTTYCTATTCGCRATTTCATAAGCCAGATAAAATTTCCAGTCTACTACTCCTAGACGTGCCTGGATTTGTCAGATATGAAAMATTATCATCAAGGCTTCGTACCTGTTGGTTTTGAAGCCAACCCATTGTAAATCTGGCCATAATAAACAGAGTGCTTCGGTCCATGTTTGTCTCGCTAGGATACCGTATGGCCTTGGTCGGGGAGGCAAGGTGTAAGGACTGCCGAGCGACAGGACTGCAMCTTATATGTTACTCTTCATTAACAATCGCAGATATTATAATCAAAAGCCCGAGGTAACCATACATAGAACAAGACTTTTCGGATGTGGCGACAAGTTAYTGGTTTTCGACTCCTGGTCATACACGATAGAGGTCATGCGAATGTGGTACATTTTGGTGTACTTATATTACCTCGGACAGAAAAACCACGACGCGCAGCACTGGGCGTTTCTCCAAGAACAAGATTCCAGCATGCAAGTATTTGCATACCGTCCTCGTGWTAGGCAAGTCTGGATTGCCCACTACTAAAGCTCTAGACTCGCTAAATGGGCTACCGTCGTRAATCGAGACCAAGAGTGTCTGGTTGAATTATGAATTGCTGGGAGAGGTAAATTTTGTAGGGTTTTGAATGTGATTGGTGGTATTTAGCCAAAAGAAAGCTTAGATAACATAATTACGCATTCCATAGAACAGATTATTCAGCCCTCAACAGGATACCCCTTTGCCTTTCTCGAACAGTAGAGCAGTGTTTTAGTATTGGTCGACCCAAGTGACAATCTTGTTTGGGTACAAATTAAGGAAGTGAAGGGTGTCATCGGGGGCCCAATTTACAAAAAGCACAAATTTTGATCTAAAAATGAAACAACAAGAATGCATGCTATCACTCGAGAGGCTCGAAGGAGTTTGCGAAGCTTTGTTCCCACATGATGTTTACCAGCCTCATGGTTATGACAATCACAATCAACATGACCCGTTGCCCACAAACGGCGAAGTCGAGGACCAAACGTCGAAAAAACTTCCAATTTCCGATCAAACCCGCCTTGATGATTTGAAGGAGTAGTTTGGCCTTGAGTTGGAGCGTGTATCGGGTCACCTGGTTCTCCGCCAGCCAAATCATTATTCGGCCAGGTGTCGTCATTTCCAGCATTGAGAATGGAACCAAAGCGGAAGTATTCCCGTAAAAGACAGGACATAGATGCAGTATTCCTTTTTGGGTTTTACTGCCAACTCGCAAGCCGTCGGCTCCGGATAGAGGTCTCCACTCTGGATTCCTCCAATGCTGCAGGGTGTGACGGATTATGCACCAAAAATATCCTCCATGGTCAAGCAGAAATGCGCACCCAGATATCGAGCTTTTCATTTCGTTGAGAGAGATTTCTAGCTTCCATCCCGTTGCTCCTACTGTCACCATGTTTCCATGTTGCTCCCGGATGTGTAACATGTCCCATGGCTGGTCAAGTGATTAGTACAGTAACTCCCTCGGCGGGAAAAGGAGAGCTCACTTCTAATTTCAAGACCATGAGGTATGTAATTGCTGCAGAGAGGAGTTTCTCCATGCTGGGTCGCAGGCGCGCATATACCAAAGATTCGTATTTGCAATAACTCCTTCCATTCGGGAGGCCTTGTGATTTATATCAAAGTATCAATACACACGACTAGACCCGTGCAGTAAACCAATGCACCGACAATGGGGCCCATTACCTGAACTGTATTTCGCGTACGCGACAGGAAGACCGAGATTACGGTCAGATTTCCATCCGCCGTAAGAGGCATTCCTGGAATGGGTCCATCCAGCACTCTTGCACATTGTATTCCATGTTCTCAATGTAGTGCGTACAGGAGGCACAAACAATGGACAAGTAACGTTGGTGGCACAACGGTTCCCGGTTTGTTGCTTTGTGCCGCATGTTGAGGGACCAGCTTCAGTCCCCGAGGAGCATAACGCAACGGCTTAGATATTTTTATGGACTCGACGGAGCAGGATTTTCCGGGAGAAGCATAGTTCGGCATATCTTGATTCATATGATCTTCAGTTACTTTGCGTCCCAGCCGTATCAGCTTACAGAGGATTCTATATTCTAGAATTGACGATATACCTTACAAAGGAAAAAGTGTCGCATATATGTCTTAGTCTCTGTACATATCAACAATTGCCAGCTTCACAATCGCCATCCAGGCAAGGTTGTATCCCACCCCCCTGTGGCTCCCAGGAGAAGGGCCATGAGTTCTGCTTGTCGTTGCCGTTCTCATCTTTGCTGAGTAGAGCCCGTTGACAGGAAGCACGTATGAGGTAAGCGGTTCCTGGAGGCCAAAAAGGAAAACAAGGGTACTAGCAGAAAGTCGCTCAATGTCCAGTGCTTTTGCTTGAGGATTGACGAAGGGGATATCTATATCTACCACTGGAATGATGGGAAAGTCCATGATGGTTTTTGAGGTAGTGATGGAATAAACTCGGAAAGGGAGGGTTTGTTGCAGTATACTTGCCACAGGTTTTCGAAGGGGGAAATCTGATATTTAAGATTCTTAGTCCGACTGATTATCCATTCAATCTACTATTGAAAGCACTCAGTCGGGTGCCCCTGATCCGATAAAGTTGAAAAACCAGTGGCACCCAGCTGAGTGCCCCTGATTCGGGTTATTGCTTGGTGGCTAGAACTGCAATGGTAAGTGAGGGAATAACAGAGCTTCCATCAAAACAAGGTTTCCGAGGTGATTGTAGGTCATTCCAGTGCATTTGAGATCTGGATAATCCTAGCCTTGTCTTCGAGAGTTGATATTGTAAGCCAATTTTGAAAAGAAAATATGGTTTGTCTTTTATTTGAGGTTTGAGGGGATGTAGAGATCTTCGGTGCCTTGAGCAGTGTCCCATTGGCCTCGCAGTAAAGGAACAGCAAGGCTTTATATGTTGTGGGGGTGTGATTAATTATCATAAAGTCATGCAGCAAAATCGAGCAGTGAGTGGCGTGATGTAACTTTCACAGTGACTCACCTATCTGCCACTTAGAGGTCATTATAGAAAAACAATATCACAAAGCCACTGAACCGACCGTATTAAGTTTCGTATAATACAAGCGATCTGGACTAGTCTCAGAAACGAAACGATTTTCCGCGTAAAGTGGCTACCAGGATACTTGGGTTGCCGGATCATTAGCTGGCCAGGTAATGTCGGACTCAAGGCCGTAAATGTGACCCGCTCTGAGGCGGTAACTTATTACATAACAAATTCAACAATCTTGGGTGTAGTTAGGGGGTTCAACTTTTGGAAATCTATCACTTGTCACCTACCCCCAATAACCACTAGTATAGCAGATAATTGATCATAATAAAGGCGAATCCTAGTATGCAGTATAACTAGTATGTCGTGTTTATAATAAATTTACTGATGCGCTGGTAGGCATTATATTGTGAGTGGTTTTGTAGGTTCAGCATGTTTTGTAGTCATATATATATTTATGCGCAATGCAGACGCATCACACTTTCTATGCATTTCGGATCACACTTTCAATTTCACTTAGACTCGATAGTCCATTGCTTTTACTAGGTTTGGTTATAGCTGAACACATCCATTGTATACCTTTCTACTCAAATAACCTGAATACGTAGCACTATAGGACATATGCGTGCGTGGCTAAACATTATAAAATTATAAAATTTCATGTGACTGAAGTGCTTATTAGTAAACGACACATGGGCCCATTAAATGACACGGGGCTACGGTCAACCGCCCGCCCGCCCATAGGCAGGAGGAAGTAACTCAGTGCGAATCCATGGGCCTCATGGCTCGCGGCGAGGTCTATCAATGTCTCACGGACGTAGTACGGAGATTTTCATGCCATCTCACCCACATGAATAAATGTATCAATCACTATAGATTCTATCTCGTAAGCGAAAATTCTACACCCATTCTGATCACTCGGTAAAGTTGGCATACAGCCTCAATTCGATAGGGATAGTAGATCCACTGGTTCAACTATGACCAAGCAATACGCCCAAGACCCACGTGTAGAAGCATGTGATGAGGTGCCGAACGATTGGCTTGAGTAGGATCAGCCATGCGGTAGGCTTTGTGCCTTGCGAAGTCAAAGCCATTACTTGAGGCGGCGATTGAGTCACTCGACCTTACCATAATTCAGCTCTTATATCCCAGAGAGCGCAAGAATCAAAGTAATTTTACCGCAGAGACAACCATGTTGCTGAGAGATTTGGACAAGCAAGCAATCAAGAATACCCGGTTGGCTCCTACTATGCCTCGGCAACGACGGATCATATTTCAACCAATCCCGGATCGAAGTGACGGCAATTGCCTTTTGGGAAGTGGTGTCCCAAGTTAATGCAATCAACCATGTTCTGCTGATAAGAGGGGAAGTGGTGTCCCAAGTTAATGCAATCAACCATGTTCTGCTGATAAGAGAA
>PKQL01000097.1:0-62791 GCA_002916455.1 Penicillium sp. CF05 | reverse complement strand
GGGCGGAATTTAAGGATAAGAGGAATGTTGATAGTGGTGTGTGGATGGGGAGTGATGAGTCTGGTGCTGAGTCGCTTTTGCCGTCAGAGGATGGCTCGACGTGGGGGGAAGACTTGCGCAAGTCTGTCCTTGATCCTAGAAAACCTGGAAACTCTGCACCTTTCCTTACTGAGATGGAGAACGTTGTGCAGACTCGTGCGTTTAGAAGTGCTGAAGAATCTGATGCTCATCGGTTCGCGCGGGAGGTTGTCGGTGATTGTCTTGATAAAGGACTTGAGAGCATTGATCTGGGGTACGTGCTAATGCCCTTTCATCTGATGTTCCAGTTTCATCTGATGTCTAGTTTCATCTGGTGTTCTGGTTTCTCTGGTTTCATCTGATATCCCTGCTACCCGGGTCAATTATACTAATACCTCTTCTACACAGCGACTTCCATCTGAGAACCATACCATCCGGTCTCCTGCCACCCCTACAGCACCTAACGAAGCTTCCATCTGTCAAGGAAGCCCCAGTTTCAGAGAACGTCTTCACATCTCTGCAGCCATTTCTCAGAATATATCTCCCCAACAACTCCCTATCAGCCCTGCACAACGATCTCTTCGAGCTCAGCAACCTCAAAGTCCTCAGCCTGCGGAACAACAAGCTCACCGAAATCCCATCTACAATCCGCAGACTGACAGCATTGGAAGTCTTGAACCTTTCCGTAAACCAATTGACCTACCTTCCCTGGGAGATCCTCAAACTCATACAGCACGGTGAACTGAAACACCTGACCGTACGCCCTAACCCATTCCTCCCAATCGAAGAAGCCCAGATCGCAGAATGGCACTGCAAACCGAACGATAAAAAGGAACCAGAGAACGACGAGGACTCTACTCCTTCATTCCAATCCCAAGAGGAATCCTCTCTCAACGAGGGTTGGGCCCCTCTCCACGTCGCAACAGGCCCGATCACCTACATGGATATGGAGGGCAACCCCATGGGAGATGGCCCATCCCGCAACAGACCCACTCCCACTCCATCAGGATCGACATTCCCTGTAAACGACGCCCCGTCCCTGCGCGAAGTCGCACTCCGCGCTGTGAGCAAGCTCCCCTACCTGGAGCAAACCACCGACGAAGAACTAGCCGAGTATCCGGCCCTGCTCGTGCCCTTGCTGCAACAAGCGAGGGAAGTGCGCGCTGCCGGTGGACAGCCCTGCTCTGTATGCCAGCGAGAGTACGTGATTCCCCGCACTGGATGGATGGAGTGGTGGGACTTTACCCCGTGTGAGAATGGGATGAAGATGCCTCGCTGTCCGGGTGAGAAGCTTCGGCCTTTGCCGTTCCGTCGGTTTGGTTGTAGCTTCTCGTGTGTGCCGGGGTCGTGTTGAACATAGCATTAACTTTCGTTTCTTTGCGTGTTGGGTTGCTTTCTTTTTTCCGGGTTTCACTTTGTATGTATTTGGCTTGCATGTTTATACGGATTGTGGTGCTGGGACTTTATATTTTAGATTGTAGAAAGTATGACAACTTGATATATTTACTATCTCATCCTGCGTGGTCGTACTCCGTGAATGTGCTGACGTTGGATATCAAGTCAAATCGACAATCCTTGTCAACCGTACATCAGACGACATCTTAAGTTCTTTTCCTACCCCAACAGATCCCTAAATCCCCTGTGAAATGCAACCATAACCCCAAGGGCCAGTGATTAGCATCAAGGCTGAGACGCACAGACCATATTAACTCCGTCATCGCAGCCCTAAGTCCGAGGCATGCAGCAAGAAGGCGATATAAAAGAGCCGTGCTATCCTGCTATTATATCCCTCCAGTCATAATTATAATTTTCTAGCAAGTAAAAAGAATCATCACAGAAAGTGAAATCTTAAATCCCCACCACCATCATCCCATCATCCAACACCCACCACAAACCACCATGACTACCCAAGCACCAACCTTCACAAAACCCAACCGCCCCCTAACCTGGCTAATAACAGGCTGTTCCTCAGGCCTGGGCCTCTCACTAGCTCGCACCGCCCTCTCTAATGGCCACACCGTAATCGCAACATCACGACAACCCTCCCGCACCCCGGAGCTCGTGTCAGAGATAACCCATAACGGGGGCGAATGGCACACACTAGACGTCGACAGCCCAACCGCCGCTTCGGAGCTGGTGTCCAAGCTCGAGTCCGCAGGACACAAGATCGATGTGCTGGTCAACAATGCCGGATACGCGATTATCGGGGCAGTGGAGCAGTTCTCGGATGGGGAATTGCGGGCCCAGATGGAGACTGTGTATTTTGGACCGAGTCGGCTGATTGGAGCGGTTGTACCTGGGATGAGGGAGAGACGATTTGGGGTTGTTGTTAATGTTAGTTCTGGGGCCGGGTTGGAGGGGAGGGAGAGTATGGGTGTTTATGCGGCGGCGAAGGCTGCTATGGATGGTATGTTCTCTTCTTCTTGTCTTCTTCTGCTTCTTCTTCTTCTTCTTCTGGTGAGGAGTGCGTCTCGTTCTTGTACTGATGTGTATATTTCGCAGGTTTATGTAAGGTGCTCGCTAAAGAAGTCGCACCCTTCAACGTCCGCATCTTGACCGTGTGGTTGGGAGTGTTTAACACGCAGTTCGGGACTGGTTGTCGCTCTCCCGCGAACCCTTTACCGGTGGACTATGTCGGCTCTGTGGTTGCGCAGATGATCGATGTCTTACTGACAGGCAAGCTTGTTGCTGATGGCGATAAGGATAAGGCTGCCAAGGCGATGTATGAAGTTGTCGTTGGCGAGGGCGTTGGTGCTGGGCGTGAGAGCGAAGGGTTCTTGCCTTTGGGTCGGGATATGATTTCTCGCGTTGAATCGGTGCGTGATCGACTGGTTCATGCGCTTGATGTGTTTGGGGATATTGCTGGGAATGTCTATGTTGAGAAGGAACGAGGTTGAGTATTGGGCCTGGATGGTTTGAATCGAGGTATAGTCTGAACGGCTTCGATTACTATCAATTACAAGCGCAGCGGCAAAGAAGCGTGTGTAGGTACGATGTGATTTATTTAGTGTCAACGGATCAGATAGTCATGCCAAAGCAATAGTGTCAATGACAGCTAAGTCAATGACAGCTAAGTGTCAATGGAATCCATCCTACCAAAAGAACATAACCATACAAGATATTTGAACGATTGACCCGCGGTATATCCTAGCCGCTTCAACAATGCTTGCAGGCACTTTGCAACTGTCCCAGCAAGTCCGAACTGTTCTCACCCAACGCCAAGCAGATCCAAATCACCAGAAACTCCAAACGACCGCTAATACAGCATGCTTCAATACAAGGAGAGCAATTCCCACAGGACAGAGGGGGGGAATGGATAAAAAAAGAAATCCGAAAAGAGTGGATAAAGTATAAATGTTAGCGATTACGGTCCGCGCGAGCCTGGTGCCATATCGTATCGCCACTCAAAGCAGAAAAGCTAAGAGTAGCCAGGTTTCGCCAGCTCGACTGTGGGGCAGAATTTGCATGCTCGCCAAGTAGACCTGCATTTTGTTCCGCATCTGAAGCATCGTCATTGACGCCTTCAATGAGTACTGGAGCGGAAGATGTACTGCCTCGAGAGATCGACTGGGCGCCGTGAACGTCATCATTGGACTCCTCACGATGACCCCGAGAATCAATGGATTGGCAGTGGGCCAACGAACGGACAACATCGCCTTTACAGATTGGACAAGTTCGTCGACGAGTAGTCAACCAGGGGGTACTGAGGAAAGGGATTAGTCAAACTCCGATAAAGACCAATTTCACTGATGTCACTTACATGCATTCCACATGGAATTCATGGCCACATGGCAAGCTCATGACCCGGCTCTGACCATCGATATATTCCTCAAGGCATACAACGCACTCCACCTGCCTTCCTGTGTACTTGCGTCGCCACAAGGTAGATCCACTTTGCAGATTGCACTTTTCTTCCCTGGGCACAACAGAGGAGTCTGGCATAGTGCCCGAGAATGTTTGTGAACGTGATCTATTTGATCGGGATGCGCTTGGCCGGCTTTCATTGCCAAGGAGTGGGGAAGTCGGGGAGAGAGGACCAGGACTGGGACCAGGACTGGGGGGACGCGTTGAATTGGAAGATGAGGAAGAAGTGGTAGCAATTGTGTGGTAGGTTCGGACAGGAAGTCGTTCGATAACTGACTTTGGGGCACGCCAGCGACGACGGCGGATTCGAGACCGGATCAGCAAAAGGGCATAAACCACCGTCAGTGTGAGCAAAGGACTGACGACAAGGACCAATAGAGTATCGAAAAAGGGGCTGGTGGACATGCTGGTAGGTGTCATGGTAACCCAAAGACCTTCGTGCTCGGAGGACTCCGTGCTTAGACGGCCCGACGAGTGAGGGCCATTTTGCATCTGCTGGTTTGCCGCAATACTTTTCTGAAGTGAAGGCGATGAAGAAGGCTGAGGGCCTTGCTGAGCATCATCTCCCCATCCAAAGTGACTCGAGAGCCAGCCTTTCGTAGAAGATCCGGACTTCCCATGGGTTCCGATGGAGCCTTTCTCCGACCCCTTGAGGCGCGTGTCGTGAGAACTGGCACTGAATTTGTCGATGCTCTGGTATTCTCCACTTCCTGGTGTGATGCTACCACCCTGAAGACCATTGGGCGAGGAAGCGGCATCATTATCTGTGCTGGCGGTTTTGGAGGTATCCTTGCCAGTTACAGAGGTGCTAGTTGTTGATGTGCTAGTCTTAGGAGGCATCAAGTCGGGATCTCTCCAGTCCTGAACCCCGATGACAAAGTCATCATCCTCAAAACTTTCAGAGGACATGTCGGCCTTGCTCCTGTCAAATTCGTCGTCCTTGGCCCAACCACGATGATTGAGATCCGTTGATCTTCTCCAATTAGTCGACGGAGTTTCTTTTTCATCCCGTGAGCCTAAGCTGATCCAGTCGATGTTGCCGCTGCTGGGCGGACGTCGACTGTCTTCCAGGTGCCGTGAACCTCCGTTCTTATCGCACAGTCCTAGGAATGCACCAATTGCACGGAAAAACCCGCCTTTCGAGTGAGATGGTAGCGCAGGTTTGGCTGTAGAATGGCCGCTGGCAGTCGAACTTGGAATAGTTGTTGGCGTTGTTGTAGTAGTTGCCACCCGTTCTTTGTCGGTGTCAGCCTGTCCTGCCAACTTCGCCTGTGATGGTTTTAACACATCCCCTAGACTGGCAGTTCCACCGGCATGTCCAGGGACCAATGACGACAAAAGATGAGCAGTAGTGTGGGATGTGAACAATGCCGGGATCGTGACGTTCGATGTATCACCTCGCGCGTACATAGTGACCAAGTTGCCACCTCGAGTATCGTCGCCGACAATCAAAGCAACCCCTCCTCGTCGTTGTGCCCACTTGGCCTTCTCCAAAAACCCACAGCCACCCCGGCTCAGCAGCACCACTTTGCCTTGGATTTCCGCAGTTTCCTGTAGCGATTGGATGTCGGCGTGCGCAGGCGGCTTGTTTTGGACATAGTCTCCATACTTCTGATTCATCCCGGGGTTAGAAGCGCCGGATTCGGGGAGTGGGTGATGCAGATGATCGTCGGTACCATCGTTCGTCAAGGGCGGGGTGGTTGGATCATCTCTATCGTATTGAGGTGTAGTATCGGCCTGCGACACTGACCGCGGGCGGTTTGACGATAGATCATTCACTGTACTACCTCCGGAAATCCCGGAGCCCTGCTCCACGCTCCTAGAGGTTTTGTCTTGTTTCTTATGATTGGTGCCCTCACCCCAGCCGGGAATATCGGAGCAGCCCAGCTCCCCTTCCATGCCATCAGATAATCCCCCCTCACCAAAGCCACTTCCCACCCATAACTGACCGCTGAGGCCTTTGGTTGGCAGCAGCGGGCCAAATGCTGCTGGCCGGGCGAGGAAGAAGGTCGAGTTGTCATCCGTAAGACTGATAATGGCCGACGGAGGGAAGAGGGAAGACGGTATGTTGAAAGAAAATAAAGCGCGCAAGCCAGTTGTCCGGTCAGTGAGCGTATTGGGAGTTGCTACATTGGGTGATGTAAGCGCGGAAAAGAAGGTGAGGAGGATCGGAAAGAAGATAAGGCAGAAGAGGACGATGAGCAGGCGTGGCGGTCGCATGTCTCTGATAGATGGTTATAACCACTTTAAACCACAGCAAAAACGGGGTGGATCGAGCAATGAGTGACGATGCGAGCGGATCCGCTGTATCACAGTACTTTGGGTGGACTCTTTATGGCCAATCCAACAGTTGCCGGCAGGTTAGCAGGCGGCCACTCATCGAGTGCAATGAGCAGCACTACGGCTGGTTGAAGAAAGTCGACGAATGATAGCCAACAATAGGCAGGGAAAGTCAAAGCGAACAACAAGACGAGATACAGAGACAAAGGGGAGTTCAAGTGAAGTCAGTCAGGTGGAGAAGGGGAAGTGCCCAGGTGAACTCATGATGTGGATTATCTAACCCCGGGTATCCGCCGTGTCATGTGTGTTCAAGGCCTGAGGCATTATATTGGTCTTGGTGCCTCCAATCACATGACCCTGTTTACTACCTGGTACCTAGGTGCTTACATACATACATACTTGGAACCTTGCAACCTTGGAATATTGGAAGAAACCAATATTGGAATGGCAGGTTGGTCTATGGACGGGTGCTATAGTGGCTTATTAGCCACCTGTATACCTACAGGTAGGTACCGCCTGGGCATATACCAGATGCTTATAAGTCGAAAGGTACAACATACAGTATGTTGTATCAAAAAGACCCTGGAGTACAACATACATATCTAGTTATTGTACTAGTTGTTGTACTAGTTGTTGTAGAGACAGAAACATACCATTTATAGACACTGAAATAAGTTCTGTAGTTCGTACAATGCCACAATATATTAAGATTCCATGGTACATATATGGATCTTTTGTCCGGGCCTCTTTTGAACCTCGCTAATAACAGGCATATATTGTAGATTTGATAATAGATTTGATATCTCTCTCCCAAGGTTCTCGAACCAGAGCTGCCATCGCCGATCATGCCATCATTGCTAGGCGACTACGTAATCCACCGCCTTTTCCATTTTGATTTGGATCACGTTGTCAATTTAGGCATATTTATATCGTAGACTATACGTTTCAGTACTTGACGAATCATCTAGTGCATTCTACACTGTACAATATTAAATATTGTGTCAAGGCACACCCGTGAGATATTTTTGGACTTGACGATAAAGCTCAAGGTTTTCTCCACTTACCGTATATGGATTAGCGTAGTTGAATTATGGACCCTCCCGGGGCATCTATGACGTATATGTAATGAATAGGAACTAGCGTATATTTCAAGATTCCATGCAGGAAACATTTTAGAATCTCTTTTCTGCCTTATATACTTCTGCTAATGACTTCTTATAAGAGCA
This sequence comes from Penicillium sp. CF05, assembly GCA_002916455.1. Taxonomy (NCBI): domain Eukaryota; kingdom Fungi; phylum Ascomycota; class Eurotiomycetes; order Eurotiales; family Aspergillaceae; genus Penicillium; species Penicillium sp. CF05. The sequence continues at coordinate 55,403 of PKQL01000097.1, read as the reverse complement.
AAAGAATATAAGGTTCTTATAAAGCCATAATAACTAAGCTTCCATTGCCCATGGCATAACAATCTTAAACTCTGAGAAATATTGGCACGAAGTTCTGGAAAACCCACTTAGAATGAAATCAAGTCGGCGTGTGGTCGTGTGGATCTACAACGTATCCTTGCAAGGTTTGGCTCAGTGGCGTGCTTGGTTGTAGATCCGGGACATGACGATGGATGACATTGATAGCTCTTCTCGTTTTCAAGCCACGTATACCTAGGTGGTTTTCTGTATGTGTCATCCCGTTTGGGACGTCATGAATGCTGTAAACGGAATGGTCAAAGTGCTCTGATCCATGTTTCATCGGTGGTTGTACTCGTGGAACCCCCCGCGTTATGGCGTCAGCCAGTCTCCGCAAGTAGGGCGTGATCTGATCAAGACAAGTAAAGCATATAAAGTCGGTACAAGAAGCACTTTGTCTTTCAGTTTTTCCATAATCACACAATATTCTCAATTTGGCTCAGACAATCTATCTCAGACAATCTACTCAAACGTTAACAATTCTTTCCAATTCTTTTACCTTACTATCACAGCATATTGCCTCCATCATGTCGAACATTCTTCACAAAGTCAAGGATGCCGTGACCGGTCATCATCATGATGCGTCTAAAACATCCAACAGCAAGATTGTTGATAGTTCGTTGTTCCTAGTAAAAAAATCATTGTACTACGATGCTAACAATTCTATTCATATAGATGCCCAGGATACTTACGGATCCTCTCACAACACCACGGAAAACGCTCCCGGCAAACACACTTCTACCGGCCAAGGCCCTAACACTTATGGCTCTGGCTCTGGTCCAGGCTATGAGACATCGTCTACTACCGGTGCTGGAGGATATGGCAGTGGCACTGGCACTGGAGGCTACGGCACCGGTGCTAGTACTGGTGGTCACAGCGCTGGCACCGCCCAAGACCCACGCAGGGGTCCAATTGATGTCGGCTCAGGAGCACCTGGGAACTACAGCAGCAAATCTGACACCTACGGATCTAACACTGCTGGCGGCTATGGCTCGTCCAACACTGGCTCCAACACCACATACGGAAGCAACGCTGGTCGCTCTACCGGAGAGACTGGCTATGGCTCCAAGGACACCTACGGCGGCACCGCTGGTCGCTCTTCTGGACAGACCGGCTATGGCTCCAACGACCCTCTGTCTAGCAACGACAACTACGGCAGCAACACTGGCCGCTCCGCCGGCGGATATGGCTCCAGCGATACCTACGGCGGCACTACCGGTCACTCTTCTGGACAGACCGGCTATGGCTCCAACAACCCTTTGGCGAGCAGTGACAACTACGGCAGCAACACTGGCCGCTCCGCTGGCGGATATGGCTCCAGCGATACCTACGGCGGCACTACTGGTCACTCTTCTGGACAGGCTGGGTATGGCTCCAATAACCCTTTGTCTAGCAACGACAACTACGGCAATACGACTGGTCATACTTCTGGACAGTCTGGCTATGGATCAAGTAAGCCACTGTCCAGTAGCGACAACTATGGTAGCTCCGCCGGTCACTCCGGTTATGGTTCTAGCAACCCTGGGTCTGGAAGCGACAACTACGGCAGTAACACTGGCCGCTCCACTGAACAGTCGGGCTATGGCGCCAATGACTCCTACGGAACCGGTGCTGGCAGCAGATACAACAACCAGTCCTCAAACACTGGGAAGGCCAGTGGTCCTCACGGTTCCGACGTATTGAACAAGCTTGACCCCAGAGTTAACTAGGAGGATGCTCTTGGCAGCCAGCGCAACTACTAGGCGATTTATGAGTGTGTTATGAACTTTTTCTACGCTGTATTCCTAGCTTTTCTTCTTTGGTATTTATGAGAATGACCCAGATATATCATTATCCATACCTCACTACGTCCAGAACGAATCTCGAATATGCCAGCTAGGGTAAATTTCGAGAATATTTTCCGAGATTCGGCTCATGCCTGGTATTTATATGGTCCTGTTTTCTGTAACACAGATAAAGAAGTGATCTTTCAACAATTGTTTCTTTGGCATCTCTTCCTAATTGACATTGACATATATGTAGACATTATCTATGCACTGGATTTCTATGTGTATAATTAATTACCGATCGGGTATCATCCAAGGCCTCCTGTTTCTCCTCTGTTTCCGACCTTTTTCTTCCCCTTTTTCCTTTTTCTTTTTCTTTTTCTTTTTTTTTTTTTTTKTCTGCTTTGTAAATTTTCGTACTTATTCATGTCGCATTTGTCAGATCTATCATGTTATTAGAAATCGCGGCCTATGTATCTATGTACCTAAATAAAATACCTAAGTACCATCGACATACATATATAAGAGGCCCTTCATCTGGTCTTAATGTCGCCATCCCAACTACCAACAAGCCTATCATTGCTACTATGACCAACACCATCTATCTTATTACGGGCGCCAGCCGCGGTATCGGTCGTGGCCTGACCGAAACATTCCTCGCTCGTTCCAACTCCACCGTCATCGCGGCTGTCCGGGATCCCGTCGGTGCTTTGTCCCAATCCCTGCAATCTCTCCCCAGGGACGAGTCCTCTCGCCTGATCGTGGTGAAGGTCGACTCTAAATCCCCCACTGACCCAACCGCTGCCATCGAGACCCTCCAGAGGGAGCACGGTATTGACCACATAGACGTGGTAATCGCCAACGCCGGCATCAGCGAGGAATTCTCAACTGTGCACGGGGTGTCTATCCCCGTGCTACGCGAGCATGTCGAGGTCAATGGCTACGGTCCTATCTACCTTTACCAGGCGGTCTACCCGTTGCTTAAGGAAAGTAAGAAGCCCACGTTTGTGGGGGTCGGTAGTCCGATAGGCAGCATCGGCGGCATGGAGCAGCGCCCGTACCCATGCGCAGCATACGGCCCTAGTAAGGCCATCCTACACTGGATCGTGCGCAAGATTCATTTCGAGAATGAGGAGTTTGTGAGCTTTGTTGCGGATCCTGGGTAAGTGGCTACTCTATTCGGATAGTCGTTGCGTCACAGACATGTTAATAAATATGCAGCTTTGTTCAAACTGATATGGGCAATGCCGGTGCCCAGGCCGTCGGCTTCGAGAAGGCCTTCCAGGCGGTCGAGGAGAGCGTCGGTGGTATCGTGAAGACGATCGACGAAGGGACGAGGGAGTCGGTTGGTGCGCAGTTCCGCGTGTGGGACGGGTCCCAGTTTCCCTGGTAAGGGGAAAGTTTTAGAGTCATCTTTGCTGCTCTGATCTAGATATCTCCCTTCAAATATATCACACAGAAAACTGCTTTGCCTGATCTGTCTTCCACTGTATATCCCACCAGAAAGGACAATTATGGGCAGCGATTCCGAATCGGACGATGACATTAGATTCTGAAGGAGTAACTTGGTACACTTCTAGTTTTATTAACACGCTTTGTCTAGTCTATTCCTTTACGATCGACATATACGACCATGGTCAGCCATAGTGCACACACATCACTTCCCACGGCACTGTGCTCGTAGAACAGATCCTCCGAGCCGTACTTGGTGCCGTAGCAATTCTCCTTTCAGGTTCGCAGCATAAAATTATCCTCGTTAAGGTAATCGCCGCTGCCCGAATAAGCTTGCGCAATTACGACTTCAGCTTGTTGGTCTGTAGCTCGCGCTCGACTTCGATGGAGCGAGGCAGGGTGCAACCCCAGACCCAAGGCAGGATAATCAACACCTGTGTGCCACGCCAGCGGACTGGTGGATGCTTCAATAGAGAGATTGGTCGCGAAGCTGACGACGTAAAAGGGGGTGGAGACACTGATGTTTCGCACCAGTGTCATTAAATCCAAGACTGGAAGGATTCTGTAAAATGCACCGAGGGATGTGAAGGTGACCGACTAATTTGGGGGTAACGAAGGCGCCATCGGGCGTGGGGCAAACTAGCGTAGAAAGTAGGATAGGAAGTCGGTGGAAGTGGTCTTATTGGCCGTATAAGCGGCCTGAGAGATTGGACCGGTTTAGATAGAGCAGTAGAGGCCGCTGGAGGATGCGGATATCGCCAGCGGTGCCGTTAACTAGGCTAATCGCCACGACGGTGAGTGCCGACAAAGCAACCAGGTAATTGGCCATGGACAGCAGCATCTCATACCATTGGCAGATAGCTCGCCAGTACACGGATGGCGCCATCGGTTGATGAGAAGCTCAGATTGGCTCCGCTCACCACCCCGGTGTCCGAATGGTATCAGACCGTCATGAAGATGACCACTCTGTATGTTCCCAGACCACCACTCAGGGCCCGGTACACAGTATTTTGTGAGGGGGCGCGATTATATGCACCCCTGGGTAAATCCTCCAGCAATCCCAACGCTCGGACAGTCGCCCCCTACGATTTGTAATCCGTGCCGGTTGAGGGCCTCATACGCAGCGGATGCCAATGGTACAGAATTATTAATTCCTATCTTCCATAAACTTGTAAGAGAGGGGTTGCATTAATCGCACCGATATCGTGCCAACAACCACCGCCCCTGTGACACCGCACGTGAGTTCACATTGTAGTGTGAATCATGGCACACTGGGATTATAGAGACCTTACAATCAGGTGTCCATCCACCGTGGCATGCAGATTATCCTAGAGCTTCTGGCGCGGCCATCGGACTACATACTGCATATATATATATATGCACGTGACCACCTTTGCCCTCACTTTGCCTCTTCCCAAACAGAACTAACTAGTTTACAATGTCAAGGTTATACATCAAATGACGTAAATGCAAGGGTTCTTTCCAAGGAAATGTGATATACGCTGTTCCTTCATCGCTATTCCCTTAGTTATCGTATACTTGTGTTGTAGGCTAAAGACTAGAAGCCAAGATATATATTAAAAAAAGGATATCGGATAAGATATCTTTATATCTTTAACATGAAGAAAAAAAGAGGAATAAAACCAAGTTCCGCCGCCATTCAAAACAGGACAGCCGCCGCTACTCTGAACTATTTCGCAAAAGTGAGCAGAGCACGAGCATTTCAAACATTATACTTTCTTCCGTCTGGCAACCAAGACTAGGACCCATTACAACAAGATATCGTACTTAATACCGAAGTAGACAGAGAAGACAAAAGGGTAAAAATGAAGTTCATAGACCCGAAATTGGGTACACTGTCTCACATGAAGTAAAAGAATAGAAAATCGTCACGAATATCAAAAGGTAGTGAAGCAACCCTGAGGGGACAAAAACCAACAACGCGGAGCCATCAATGTATGGTTGATCAAGTCAATCGCCGAGACGCCGTGTAGATTTGTTCATCGGGTATGCGGATGCATATTACATACAGAGTAATATTAGGACAAGAGAAAGAAACAATGCCATGAAGGTCACCACACGGAGGTATCATGAATTTCAAAGCTGAGTTGGAATTAGCAGGACACGAGATTTACATGATGGTCATTCAATGCGGCGCAGGCAAGCACAGTCCGGTGGGGATGGAAGGCGGTGCTGGCAATGGGCGAGGATCGGTTGTGATGAAGGAAGCTCGAGTATGGCTCGAACGTAGAAAGATAGGTACCGTCCACGTTGAAAGTCTTAACTTCGTGACGATTCGTACCCCTGCGGCATGTTAGCTTTGAACAAATGAAACATCAAGAAATTGCGGCGGAGGAAACGTACATGCTGAAGACAGGCGCGTGCTCGTGAACACTCAAGGTCCGCAGGGTATCTTTGGTGGCATAGATGGTGGAGATCGGGTTATCCATGCGAAGATCCCAAAGTCGGACCTCACCATTACGGCCACCTGATATCAATTCTCGTAGACCACCACGCTGCATATGGACATTTGTGATCCATTGCTTGTGCTCACGCCAAACTTTGACCATGGATGTGGTTGGCTTCAACCGTTGATCAAAGACTCGGACAGCACCGTCACCGAAACCGGCAACGAATATGTTGCCCGCAACTTGGTCAGACGTCAAGGATGTGATGCAGGAACCCGATCGTGCCGGAATGTCCTGTTATTGAGCTTTTGTGAGTAACACGATATATTTGTGAGACCAGACATTGAAGACTTACGTTTGTGCACACCTCAGTAGCAGCATTCCAGACACGGATAACCTTCACATCACCTGCAACCAGAGCTTTGCCTTGACCTTGCTGCCAATCGAGCACAAGACCTGCGTTGCGATTGCTTGGAATCAGCTCAGGGAGGGCTCTGAAGGCTGTAACCACTTCAATATCCTTATTAGTCTCGTAATGGCGGAAAAGCTTGATTACACCATCAGAAGATCCAGTCATAAGCAGTGCCTGATCGTCCTCATTGATGTATCGAACTTCGTTGATCTTTGACCCGACCGGGTTGCCATTTGAGAATTGATTGAGGCGTTTGTGGCTCTGCCAGTCCCAAATTCTATATGAAACCAATGGTTAGAAGGACATAAAGAACAGGTGACTTGTTGGTACCTACGCAATTGTATCCCGGTCGTCTGCAACAGCAATGTGATCCTCGAATTGATGGAAGCACATCTTGTGGGGCTGGCTACTGTTCGATAGCAAAGCAACCGAGTTATCCCACCGGCTTGCTCCAGCTTTCCCTTTGAGGGGTTGGGTCTCGGCGATGATCTTTTCGTTGCGGCCGCGTCTCCAGAGGCGCTGGTTGTAGTCGGAGCTACCGGGCTCATCCGGCTCGTTGGGTTTCATCTGGGGCTCCCGGAAATACTTAGAAATGGTAAGTAAATGTAGATAGTAATAGTTGTGGGACACGATGGACTCAAAATCCGGTATTACCTCAGTGGACCAATCCAGGAATCTACTCTTTAGGGGAATAACCGGCACGACATCAAAGCCTTTGGGTTGGAACCCTCGGGAGGTGGGAATCGGAGCCTGGTGGTATGCTGTCGCGGGAGCAACATGATCATTCCCTTCCGGGGGTCGGGTCCACTCAGGAGGGGCCCGGCCGCGTGGGGTAATTGTCATACGGCTGGTTGAAGGTGAAGGGGGGGTCGAATTATCTGAGGATGGGTCTCCTGTTGCTGAATTACCAAAAGCAAGGTTCTTTAGGGAAGCAGCCACGCTGGCAGTTCGCCTAAAWCCTAAAGAAAGATAGCCTTCTTGCTTCGAGGGTGCTGCTCCAGACAAAGGAGGCGTTGAAGGCGGCGCAGTCTTCTTTGCTTCAGTTCGCTCGCGAGGTTGGAATTTCGTCAAGCCTGTAATTTCCAGAACCTCGTTCTGAAGCTTGTTAGCGAGTGGCGCCATTGGAGATTCCAACAAGGCAAAGTGGATATAATCAACGATAACGGCGGCATCCTGAGCGATGTCAGGATGAGGATCAACTGAGAGAGCTAGCAGCTGCTTCCAGATAGTTCCGAAAGTCGTGTTGCGAGACAGCTGGGTGTGTTTCGCATGAGAAACCAGTGCTCCGGTGTGCCCTTCGGAGCGGCTACTCCGAGAGTTTTCGCTTTCCCAGCGATGAGACAGGGACCGCTTTTCTTCCTCAAGCTCGTCAAATGCTGCGACCAAAAATTTGTTTTGGTGGCGTCTGACGAACGTCGAGAAGAATACTAAAAGCTCCTTCCTAACGACCACACTTCCATCAGCAGACATGGGCAAGACAGCCAGTGCCAAAGTCTCCTCGATTTGTGCAACTTGGTCTGTCAGATCTGGAATCCCCAAGAATGTAGTCACAGCGTGAAGCATGGCAGCACGAACTTCGGGCACGGGATCGAAATTCAACTCGCAGAGCCTAGCAGGGGCTGCACATCGAATGCCCATCCACTTCGCTTCGGGGAAATCGCACCAGAGCATACTGAGACACAGACAAGACCACTGCCGTAGCAAGGGATTTTCCACATCGCCTAGATGCCTAAGGCATGAATCGAACAACTCGCCAGAGAGGCAGACGTTCTGTCCCTGGGGGTAGTTTTTGCAGAAGATTGAGACTATGAAAGCACACATGGCCCGATGTTCGCTGGCGTTTCCCACAGGAATGGGCGAAGAAGGATTTAGAATCGAGATAAAGTAGTGGATGCCGTTGTCTTTGAGTAGATCGTTTTGTACAGTGTGGTCGACTGCCATGATTCTCGCCCAAATGAAAACCATAACTGGTTTCAATTCCTGAGCTGCTGATTGCAGCAGCTTGACGACATAGGGGAATATGCCAATGCTAAGTGCAAGATGGACAGCCCACGGTCCGAGGTCCAGGAATTTGCTCAAAAGAATCAAGGCTCGCAAACGGTGTGCCTGACTCAGGAGGACTTGGAGGACAATAGGAAGCTGATCTGGTGGGTTCTTCTCCGTAGGACCGGATGAGAGGTATACCTCAAAAGCAGTGAGTTGCTCAGCGAAGAACGTTGAGTGCTGGTACTCATACTGCCGACGTCCTTCTTCTTGGTCAATGAGAGCAGGTAGCTGAGATAACACCATTTCGACTGCAAGGTCCCAGCTTTTCCATAGAGGGTGATGATGTGTGGCCGGCAATTCGGGCGAAGAAATCGGATGACATTTGTAAGTGCGCATGATGCGTTCGCTGAGCAAAAAGTTGCGGAAAAGAGCGGCGACCATTAGATCCTGTCGGAAGAGCTTTTTGAACAAAGCTCGAGGTAAGGTGTTCCACGCAATCGTATCGGTAATCGCAGTGAAGATCCAATTCAGTTCTCCAAGAGGGCTTCGACGATCTTGTAGTCGACCGGGAACTCTGAAGTCGTCGATGGAAATGTCCGTGCGCAAAGGGTTCTGCAAGATGAAGAAGCGCAAGGCAATTTCAATCGGTGTTGTCAAGCAACAGGTGAATAGGTCTGCAGGTAGGTCGGGATTGGTCGGAAGGGACTCCGTCTTCTGGCACGCAGCTAGGAGGATACAGTCACCATAATTCTGAATGACGGCATTCGGGTCTCGTTTCTTAGTTTCAATATTCTCTTTCTCATGCTTCTCCACAAAGGTATGGAAATTTTGGACAATGTTGCCCGCATGTGAAACATCGAAGACAAAAAGACTAGGCCCAGCTAGCCAAGACTGCAGATCATACAGTGGGACAGGTATATACTGGGTATAATTCTTGTTGAAGACCCAGATTTCGCCCGACTGAGTTGGCAACGGCACTCCGTGTCCATTGTAATGGAGAAGCACCCGCTCGTCCTTGGCATTTCGGCGAAGTGAGATGCAGAATTTCTTGGTCTCGTCAACTGATGGATCTAGATACTGTTTGTACCTTGTCCGAAGACTCAGTGTCTCGTATTGCTCCTGTAGCTTCTTGCCGATCTGCTCCATGATCTTGTTTTGACCACCGCCTGTGGTAGAAGTCGGATCTACCCAGCATTCAAGCTTCGATGTTGGGTTGGTCTTGACCACGTCGGGAGGGTCGACTCCAATGTTCAGACAGATGGCCAAAGCCGCAGACACAGTTTTCAGGCGATCTTTCATGCGCCAGTCCTGACTTGGCCAACTCCCGACTGGGTCCCTGGGAATACCGTTGGTCTCATGGCGTTTCTCGGTGAAATACATGTAGAAGTTCTATATTCAGCGGGTATTGTGTTAGCTTCGTGAAACTCACGATCAGAGTGGTCGTGCTCACCGAATGCAAAATCTTGAGATATTCACTAGAAGTATATTCTTCCTGCCACCCATGTCGCATAGCGAAATCTTCATCGTCATCACCTGCCACTTTATCGAAGGTTATCCGGCTTGGTCCATAGTCACTTCTGGCTCTCTTCAGCATAGCCGGTCGGCTACTCTCCGATCTCCGAGGCGATGGGCGGCGGGGTGGGATCTCCCCGTTGGCAGTGTTGTCTCCCGATGAGCTGGTTGGGCGCCCGTGTGGGGTTAGTGTGGGCTGCTTGTGTTCAACTTCTGTGAGCGAGCGATGATGGCCACTCAATGGAGCTGGAGATCTTTCGCGGGTGGGAATCGTAGTCTCTAACTCGGGACCAAACGCGACGCGGACCGATTTATTCGGATTGCGACGTGAAGCTGTCGACCCGTTGGTCGTTTGTTGTGGGTTATGTTCCATATCGGTAGTGGGATCCCTCATGTTGTAAGATCGCTCATTGTGTTACACGAGTATGGGGGAAGAGGAGGGGCTGGAACGTATGTCGAGGCAGGCTGCAAATATCCCCGCTCGGTCACCGGTCACAACCAGTGAGCTTCCTCCTTCGGTTCGTTCGCAAGGGTCCGGATGTTGTCGACTGAAGCCGGGGAATAGACCGATGATGAAATGGTCAGGGTGACCTTGAAGTCGGATTTGTAGCGGACCAGACTAATCTCAAATTGCGACTGCCCTGGAGATATTCCAGGAGCGCAGAGAGGGAGCTCAGCGCACAGTCTATGATTCTGGTCCAAAGATAGCTAATCTGCCTGGTCTAGAGCGGATGTGGTCCGGAAAGGCGAGATGGATGCGGAAACACAGATATTCCGGGGATTACTCAGAATGATGTCTTGGCGAGAAGTATACACTCAAACATATATTGTAGACTTCAAACGTATCATTCTACAATATCACTGAGGCAATCATGACTTGCACATGGTTAACAGCTATTTGTTTCCATTTAGTCAGTTTTAAATGCCTTTATATGGAGTCTATATATCACAGAATCTAGTGATATGGAGTTGTTCAACGTGGGCACGGGAATTGGTTACTATCACGGAGTACGACATAAAGTGAAGTCCATCTGACCAGTGGGATGAAATGGCTGTTGGTCAGCTATTTATTTTCTAAGCAGCGCATTTTGTGAGCATTTGCTTTGATTCAAGAGAGACAATTTATGGTTGGAGATGTCTAAGACAGCAAGTTAGGGGATATAAAAGGTTTCACCCCAGGATGGATGGACATCCAAAATTCTGACACGTCGATTCTTATACAACATATCCAAACAAAAATCTCAGACATATGGCATGTAGCCAATGATGATAGATTATTGCAAAAGTACATCAGTGTCAAGAGGTTCATCCCTACAATAACCCGGGAGCCGGGAAACGAGAGATCGCCTACATATGTACTCCGTAGATGGATTATTTTGATGGGAACCTCCTTTCCTCTTGGATCTATCAGCGTCAAACCTTGGAAGCTCTACCTTCTTTTTTTAGTAAGGTATTTCAGAGTACATTCATCTCACATGCCTCACAATGTTGTACAGCCTTAAATCTGTGTTCAAAATCAGTATTTCTTGCACATTGTGGGGTATGGATCGCCGTGTGGAATTGGGGAATGCAGTGTTAGGATGAATTGTCATTGGACCTGCAGTTGTTCACACCGTGGCCGAGTTCTCGGGCCCGCGGCATATGGCAATTGGGGTGTGATAGTGTGATAATTAGGGTTAACAAGCCTGTGGATGATGGTATTTCAACTAACCCTTGAATATAATGTTGTGAAATATTCTGAAGACTTTACATTATTGTGAAACCTTTTTTTTTGGTTTACTTTCTGCTTCTAAAATACTGAAATACTAATGCTAAAGACGTGTCGATATGCTATAGTGGAATGTGAAAACCCCCTCGGTTCCTGGAGGCTGGTGAAGAGAGACTGGGAAAAAAGGAAGGAGGGAGATAATACCATGTACGCAGTATGGAGGACCATATGTACATACATATTGTAAGTAGAAGACAAGCATTGAATTAAAATCTAGTGATCTTTAAATATTTGAGTACTAATAGTATGCCCCTGAGTATGCACGTCCAATGAAACTAAGACTAGTTCGACTTAGAGCATCTCCGGGAAATTGAAACGGCCATCTCTTCCATCTTCGCTTTTCCTCTTTCACATTTCCACCTCCCCCTTTCTTGCCTTGGCTTCAGCCGCTTTGATTTGTTTTTGTTTTTTTTTTTTTTTTTTCGTGTCCCTAGTACGAATGCTTCTGTTTAGAAGCCTCCCCCTGCCCACATTTATTTTTTGGGGGGAACGCTGAGCGGCTTGTGCATGGAACGTTTTTATGGTTCCTAGTGGTTCCTGGTTCCCACTTCACTTCTAAAATAGACAACCCCCCTATCTCTTCGGATTTTCCACTTCATCTCTCGGGACGACGCCATTACTTCGATTTTCGGGTGTCGGATCGAGTCCGCACCTCGGCGCAGCTTGGCTTTGCGCCAGATCCCCTGATACGACCGACTACGACCACATAAATCACGATGGCCTTTCTGTTCAAATCGAAGAAGAACCAGCAGAGTCAGCAGCCGGCTGCACTCCCCCCAGCGACTAGAAATGTCCACACCTCCGAGGGGGCTCCATCCACTGGATCTATAATGACGAATGGGGTCAAGGGGGATGGCACGACTTCCCAGACGCCAACCCCAAGCGGTAGCTTCAGCAACTCTCTGCACTCGGCCACAAGCCCGGCGAGTCCCGACGCAGTACGGCCGCGGCAGAGAGCGGAATCGGAATCTCAGGTGCGTATCTGTTTCGAGATCCGTTCGTCGCTTTTTGACGACAGAAATCTAATATCTACGACAGATGCAAAGACCCCAGCAACCACCTAACGGGATTCCCCCTCCAAGTCCCAATTCATCCCTTTACCCATGGTCGCAACGCCGTTTGAACTTCTCTTCACCCCAGACGAACCCGTTTCCTCGCTATGGAGCAGCAATCAATTCGGTGGCATCCAAGGAAGGAGACATATATATGATGGGAGGCCTGATCGATGGATCAACCGTCAAGGGTGATCTCTGGATGATTGAAAGCAGTGGCGGCGGCTTGAACTGCCTGCAGGTTGCGACAGTATCCGAAGGCCCCGGCCCGCGAGTCGGCCATGCTAGTTTGCTCGTGGGGAATGCGTTCATTGTGTTTGGTGGTGATACCAAAATCGACGAGAATGACTCTCTGGACGACACTCTATACCTTTTGAACACATGTAAGTGTGGTATCGGTATATGCATGTTTACCTTGACTCTGACTCTGTTTTTCTTTTTCTTTTTTTTTTAGCTTCCCGCCAATGGTCTCGCGCTATCCCTCCCGGATCTAGACCTTCCGGGCGTTACGGTCACACTTTGAACATTCTAGGCTCTAAACTTTACGTCTTCGGCGGCCAAGTGGAGGGATTCTTCTTCAATGATTTGATTGCATTTGACTTGAACCAGCTTCAAAACCCGGCAAACAAATGGGAGGTTCTGATTCAAAACAGTCACGAAGGTGGGCCTCCACCAGGCCAAATTCCGCCAGCGCGGACAAACCACACGATTGTCAGCTTCAACGAGAAGCTATTCCTATTTGGAGGTACAAACGGAGTCCAGTGGTTCAATGATGTCTGGTCTTATGACCACATTACGAACATCTGGACAGAAATTGATTGCGTTGGTTTTATCCCGGCTCCTAGAGAAGGCCATGCCTCTGCTTTGGTCAACGATGTCATGTATGTGTTCGGAGGTCGCACTGATGAAGGAGTGGACTTGGGAGACCTGTCAGCTTTCCGCATTTCGACTCGACGTTGGTACTCCTTCCAAAACATGGGCCCTGCGCCTTCCCCTCGATCTGGTCACAGCATGACCGCTTTTGGCAAGCAGATCATTGTGATGGCGGGTGAACCGAGCTCGGCTCCTAGGGACCCCGCGGAGCTTAGCATGTCCTATATCCTTGATACTAGCAAGATCCGGTACCCCAATGATTCGCAACCCGGAGGACGCCTTCCGGACTCAGCGACCAGAAAGACAAGTGTTGATAAACCGGGTATCTCGTCTGGGCGCTCATCTCGGGAGGCACAGAATGCAGGCCCAGAACAGCAAATGCGACGAGGCCCAACGCCATCGCGTGAGAGCATGATACAGGGCACGGCTGCTAATAGACCGGGGGAGTTCGGCCCTAATCCAAGTTTGGGACCTGGCTCTAGACTGCCACGGGCATCAATTGCGCAAGCTCCTGCTGGTCCACCGCCTCCTGGACAAGCACCGTCTCCTGGCCCTCGTGGCAATGGCCCTCCAGCTGGTTCGAACCCTCGTAGCAAGACACCGACCAAGAATGATCGCGGGTACACACCAACTGCTGATAGCCGTGTAGCAAACGACGAGCGTGGCGAGGAATCACCAATCATGAGGGAAGGCCCACAGGATTCCCAGGGACCTCCATCAGCTGGTCGCCGAACTCCAACACAGCATCCAAAGCCATCAGCCAAGGCTATGGAAGCAGGCGAGGCAGCCCCGTTGATCAGCGCGCCAGGCCGACAACGGTCGCTCCGTTCTCACCGACAGCGCGGGTCCGTTGACAGTGGGGAGGAATCGATCCTCGGTCGGCAGGCTAGCATCGAGGGCTCAACGGAATCTCGAAGCTTCCGCAACTCCAAGACTCTTGGCGATGAGCCACGGTCTCCTCGACTTACACCCCACCAAGAGGCGTTGATAAAGGAGCTGGAGGTTACCAAGGCCCGAAATGCCTGGTATGCCTCAGAACTCGCACTCGCGAGAAAATGTGGCTATGTTCCCAATGCAACCAGTAGCCCCGCGCTAGACGACCGGGCCAATGAGGCCCTGAGCGATGAGGATCGTCCGCTGGTTGAGGCCTTCTTGGCTATGAGAGCAGACCTCAGCAAGATGCAGGCCACTGTAGATCGACAGGCTGCCATCGCGTCTAAGCGGGTTGCTGAAGTGGAACATCAACGCGATATGGCTATCAATGAAGCCGCATATTCCCGGGCCAAGCTCGCTGCCCATGGTGGTAGTCAACGCGGAACCCCTCAGCCTGATGCTCCTCGGGATGGAGATGATGAGCGACCTACCGACATGGGCCGTCGTCTTGCCCTCGCCTTAGCCTCCCTGTCTGAGTTGAAAGCTAAATTGGATGCGCAGACCACCGAGCTTTTGCAGGAGCGTCAAGCTAAGGAACTTGCCGAAGAGACAAACGAGGCAACCCGGAAACACTTGGCAGAGCTTGAGATGCAAAGTAATACTCTGGAAGCAGAAAACTTGCGCGCTGAGCTTCACCGAGCAGAGGCTCTCTCTAGAGAAGAGGCCTTCCTGCGTGCAGAAGCAGAAGCCTCGCTTCAACAACTCATCTTAGACAAAGAAGAATTGTTGACACAGATTGAGGATTCCTCGACTCGTCTAAAGGGCTTTGATTCTAGCTTTGGTGGTCTCCGAGAAGCGGTTTCTGCCTCAGCCGCGAAGACAGCTCTCGTTGAGAAGCAGTTCCAAGAGGAGCGAGAGCGCCGCGAGGGTCTGGAGAGAAAACTTCTCCAGCTCCGATCGGAGCACGAAGACCGTACTACTGAACTGGAAAACATTACTCGTCGCCTCCGAGATGCAGAGGAGTTGGCAGAAATCCACGCCAAGGAAGCGGAAACCCACAAGATTGCCTTCGTGTCTGGGCTGGAACGCGCATCTTCTACAGACTTGGATAATCCGTTCCGATCTCGTGCTGACCAGAGAGTCGCCGCTTTGGAGGCCCAGATCGAGCGGTCCACCACTCTAGCTAAAGCAAACCAGGCAGCCGCCAACGCAGCCTCGGACAAGCTCCGGCGTGCAGAGGAACGTATTGCTGGCCTTGAAGCATACCAGGAACAGGCTAGCCGTGAAGGCTTGCAATTGCGCAGGCAGCTTCAGACTGCCATGAAGGAAAGCCAGTCGGCCGCCACAAATAACCGGGACTTGAAGACACAGCTTGAAACCCACCAGCGAGAGGCTGGAGCTTTGGCGGTTCAGCACGCCGCTTTGAAGGATCTTCTTGGTGAGCGTGGCATGAACAGCGACGCCAGACGGTCCCCTCGGCTTGAATCCCCCGGGTCACGATTCGGCACTCCGGAGCAAAGCCGACTACGCGAGCTTGAGCAACAACTCTCCGCTAGCATCAAGGCTCATGACGACCTGAAGAATGGCTTCGAAAGTCGCGAGCAGGAAGCCGACCGAGCTTTCCGAGAGAAACTTGAGCAACTTGAGAATGATTATCAGTCAGCTGTTCATTACGTGAAAGGCACCGAGAAGATGTTGAAGCGGATGAAGGATGAGCTGAGTCGGTATAAGACTCAAAATGCTAAAATACAATCTGAATTGGATGTGGCTCAGAAGAGCCTCGAGAATTCAGACAGCCAGACATCTTCTTCGGCTGAGTGGGACGCTGAACGGTCCCGTCTCGAGCTGTCGATCTCCGAACTCCAAAGTCGAACTTCATCTTCTATCAGCAGCCTTGAGAGCCAGATCACGCAACTCAAGCAGGATCTCGATCAGGCCACCACTGAGAAGGAGGTGTCGCGAAGTGAGCACGAACGTCTTAAGCAGGAGCTACTCACTGCTGCCGAGAAAAGTCGTTCGGAGCTGGACCAGCTTAAGCAAGAAAATACCCACCTTGAAACTCGTGCTTCAGATGCAGAGCGTAAGGTCAACATGCTTCTAGAGCAGGTTCAAACATCAGTCGGTCATTATCGCCGTCAATCTCACCTTGGGCAAGGTTCCAATGGAATCTCGCGCACGCACAGCAACGCCTCTAGCAACACAATCAGCCGAGGCAATGGGCGGGCACGAGCTGATAGCAATGTCTCGCAGGACTCCACGTTCCCTGATAATCGTGGTTCTATGGCTCTGGACTCACTTGCCAACGAGTTGGACGCTTTGCGTACTCACTGGGAGAGCACCAACCGCAATTACCGTCTGAGCAGCCAGCTGGATCTGGATCGGACTCCCACCAAGGATGCTAGTGAGGGACCCGCACTGATGAATGATAGCTTGGCAGAATGGAGGAGGAGACTGGACGATGATGACAGGGCTGGGTTTGATGTGCAAACCAAGCCATTGAGCACTGGAGCTCCACACCCCGAACACACCAACGTGATCTAAAGATCTTGCCCTCCATCGTTGTTCTATGACCATGTGCCCTAAGATATGTCAATTTGCACCGTTTGAGCGTTCTGCGCGTGTATTTGCAGTACTTGTTCCTTTTTTCCTCAATTGTTTTCCCACTTCCTTTTCTATGTATGATGTGTGCTTTTATCATCTGTGTTCCTTCTTCGCCGATGCACGGTGTTATTTTCTGATTCTGTGCCGCCATTGCGCTCATTTATTTTCCTTTCCCCTCTCTTGATTTTGTCTTTCAACCCCCCGGCTGCCCTTTTTATACCCCGGTTTTCTGATGTTCATTGGACTCTGGCTGTACCACTAGCATATTCCACGCGGATTCCTTGTTCATAATTAGTCAAAAATCGTTCTAATTGCCCTGTGGAGGGTCTTTATATTTGATCGATCCCATTATGACAAGGATATCCTGAAGTTCAGTAATTTCGAGACATCCATGTGGGAATGGTGACCTGTCATCAGCCCGATTCGATAGGTATATGCTTACTCCGCGGTGATGCCATTCTACCATACGATGTAGAACTACATACTCGATAGGAATAAATTTTGATTTCTATCATAGTAACCAGTTGCAAGCATGGTAGATACTGCACATACTGCATGTTTGCCTCTAATAGACCGAGACGCCTTTCCCATTGAGGAAAATCGCGCATAGTGTAGTATCTGGTATTGTTGATTCAGGATCATCCATGGATGGATACATAATAAGCAAGACCACTGCGGATAGAATGTCTCGCAAGGGGTAATGTGATTGTATATGATTTAAATGAGAGTCATATACTGAGATACATCTGAAATTGGGTATCCAATATTGAGAGCATACATGTAGTTATATAGGCTTGTCTCATTGATCACATACCGGTCAGCTGATACCAAGATTAAGAAGTGGCAACTATATGAAGTTTCATAAGAAGATATAACCAATCTATTTTATAATGAATTTATATTTTACATATATAACATTTAACATCAATTCATACATACAATTGTATACATTGTAGACGGTCAAAATGTAAAAGGTAAAACTCCATAGATGCCCAATACCAAAATTACCATACCATGACAGACCCGAGGTCGGGCGTGACTGCCGCCTGCAAAGGAAAAAATACCCTTTCTCACCGACTCACCTCTTGCCCCCTCCTTCTTCTTCTCCAAAGACTCTCACATATCTTGAAAGGCTTTTGCTTTGAAGGCTTTTGCCCTTTGATATCTAAATATCTACTTTCTCTTCAGAATCTCCCGGATCTCCCGGATATTCCTGGTCGATTTCAGTACGGTCGGCACCTCTTTGATTCGTTATCTCCAGGTATGTCTAGATTCGTTCTGCTTTTTACCTTTTGACTTTTCAGTTTCCTGTTACATTTGCTTTCTTCATTGCATCATATTGAGAAAAGAAAAGAGTGTGTTGTGTTTCTGTTTCTGTTTCTGTTTCTGTTTCTTGTTTCCTGCCTAGGTGTTTCCTATGTTCGTCAACCTGGGCCCAGCCTTCCTAAATTGCCTGAGGCTTAGTTGTCAACCCCTCTCACTGATTTCCTGTTTCTTTCTCTCTCCTCTCTTCTTCTCTACCTCTCTTACGCCCCTGTATACTCCAATATCACCTTTGCATACAGTTTTGCCTTTGTCAACAAGATTCGAAACTAATATCCTCCATCTCCTAGCCTCAGGTCCTTTCTCACGGCTAAGCGCTGTGCCCCCATCGGTTCAACATGACGACCATGGTCAGTGTTAGCCACCCCCGATTTCTTTTTTTCCTTTCTTCTCTACTCGGAGCCATACCTCAAGTGGTTTTAATACACGCTTAGATTATACCATAACTTCATGATTGTCAATAAGATGTCCGAACCACGCGTTTTACTGACTTTGCCTCCAGGATTTGCGAGTCGGTAACAAGTACCGCATTGGCCGTAAGATTGGCAGTGGGAGTTTCGGTGATATTTATCTCGGTATGGAGTGACAACTCTGGCTTTATACCCCTGCACAGCAACTCATTACTTCTAGGAACGAACATCATCTCCGGTGAGGAGATTGCCATCAAGCTCGAGAGCGTCAAGGCCAAGCACCCCCAGCTGGAATATGAAGCCCGTGTCTACAAGTCGCTCGCCGGTGGTGTCGGTATTCCCTTCGTTCGTTGGTTCGGTACCGAATGTGATTACAATGCTATGGTCATCGATCTTCTGGGACCCAGTCTGGAGGACCTGTTCAACTTCTGCAACCGCAAGTTCTCCCTGAAGACTGTCCTACTTCTCGCCGATCAGCTCATTTCCCGAATCGAATACATCCACGCCAAATCCTTCATCCACCGTGATATTAAGCCCGACAACTTCTTAATGGGCATTGGCAAGCGTGGCAACCAGGTCAACGTAATTGATTTCGGCCTTGCGAAGAAATACCGTGACCCCAAGACCCACTTCCACATCCCTTACCGTGAGAACAAGAACCTCACTGGAACTGCCCGTTACGCCAGTATCAACACCCATCTTGGTGTCGAGCAGTCTCGACGTGATGACATGGAATCTCTGGGTTATGTCATGCTCTATTTCTGCCGTGGTTCTCTCCCCTGGCAGGGTCTGAAAGCCGCTACGAAGAAGCAGAAGTACGACCGCATCATGGAGAAGAAGATGACCACCCCCACCGAGGTTCTGTGCCGTGGTTTCCCCAATGAATTTGCCATTTACTTAAACTACACCCGTTCGCTGCGCTTCGACGACAAGCCCGATTACTCCTACCTCCGCAAGATTTTCCGCGACCTCTTCGTCCGGGAGTCCTTCCAGTACGACTACGTCTTCGACTGGACCGTTTACAAGTATCAGAAGAACGCCGCCATGATCGTGGATGCTTCCAAGAAGGACAAGGATGCTGAGGATCAGCAGCGCCGCCAGGCTTTGCCTGGTGGTGGCCAGATGGGAGCCGGTGGCGCCGCCAAGCCCGGTGCCATCAACAGCCAGCGTCGTAAGGTCGTCGAACGCGGCACCCTCGACACTCCGGACACCAACCGTGCCGTGGGAGGTAGTGACAGGATGTGAGTACATGAAACCTGGTTCCGAGTAGGGAACCCCTTCTTTCTTAACTCCTACGTTGAGTGATTTGCATTTCGTGACGCTGGCGTGGAGGACCCTTTTGTTCTGAATCTGACTAATCGCATAGTCTTCGGCGTTAGGCTACGTTCTGCCTCGAAAGGTGCTGCTTTGGGTTATGGACCTTCTGGTGGCCGTTCGAAGCGGGACGAAGGAGCGGAGGCCCACGGGTGGTACTAATCGTGTTTGCACGACGGTGAGGCTATTGTTTAGCATGTGCCTCCTGTCTGTTCACATTCTTATCTACTAAGAAACCGGGGACCCGTTCATGTCGCCTTGGAGCGGACCATGTCGCATTCAGCCTTCTCGGATATTTCTTTGTCTTTTTTCTTCTTGGATCTCTATTCATTTGCCCCGACAGCCCTCCTATCCCGTTTTCGATCAGATTTCGATCTCAGCCGTTTCGATTCGCCTCTGTTTATCGCCTGCTCGCCTTCCCATGGAACCTTTCCCGTTGGGTGGACAATCTTGCGCTGAGCCTGCGAAAACTTTGTCGACTATTTTCTATGACTTGTCGGATTTTTGTACCCGTTCTGCGGGACAACCGATTACACGTCTCGAAACGCTTCTGATATTGCGGCTTATTCTTACGTCTTCGCCTTCTGGTTTCTCTTTACAACCTGGCATCTCTGGTCAGAGTGGCCAGAGGGCAAGAGTAAGGGGGATGCAAATGACGGTGTCAGCCCGCAATTTTTTTTCATCGGATTGTTTAATCGCTGGTACTGGAGATCCTTGAATGCATCCCTGGATGCGCTGTCCATCATTGCTTACCCCTTTCCTTCACTCATGATGTTTATTCTCTGCCTTTGATCTTCCCCTGTTCCTTTTGCTTTCTAGTGTTTTGCCTGACGATGATTAATTTGTGAACTATCGACGCTCAACGGGGACGAGGTGTGGCCTCCAATCTGGCCAAGGGAGGTCCGAGACGGGGACAGTTTTCGGGAGTATTGCTTTGCAGACTTTCTGGGTTTCTGCTCAAGCTACATGGCGGAAATTTACTGTTACAGGAGGTCTCTAATGCAATCCCGCTTTGCGGGAAGCTGGTGTGGTTGGCGACGGACATTGGTTAGGGTCGCTTCCGGGGTGGTATGCGTCGATTTGTGTCACGTTATTTCTCTTAGCTCTCTTTACACTGCCCTTTCAATTTTACTCACTTTCATCCCAACTGGAATTGTGGTATTCAACCAACTTGGAACTTGATTCTTCGAACCAATATCCGTACTTGGCGGTCCCAGAAGAGTAGAAAAACGGTGAGATCATCGAAAGTTTGGCCCATGTACCGAACACTCCTGGAATTGATGGACATTCGAGAGGATGGATACATGTAAACCTTGCCAGTACGTTGTATACTTTGAATTGGGATGGTATCGGAGTGTCATGACAACATTGAATTCTGTACATACAACGGAACGCCCCCCGGGTACATGAAACTTGGAGCAGATAATAGATTTTCCCCAAGAGTTTTCCCACCATCACCTCCTAACTTTCCGACAAGCCCTGAAGACCTTGGGAACCTGTCTAATATTCCGTAATGGATTACTCTTTCTATGATCCCCGATCACAGCCCTCCAGCTTTTCGCTCTACGGGCTGCCAACCCCCGACCAACCCCATGCCCAACCAGATACATTTGCCCCTCTGGTAAGTTCTTTCTCCCCTTCGAGACATGTCGCATGTCGCTAATAGGCTAGAATAATTACCAAAACCTCCCTGGCTTTGACCCCTCGTTCCCTGTCGACCCCTCCTTTGTCCCGTCGCCGCATACACCGCCAGAATCAGTCAAGCACTCTGCTTCCAGCGATGCTGCCAACAATCAGTATACACGTCCCACCTCATTCGATGGCGATGAGACTCAATTCGCCGATCCAACGTTAGGGAGGAGTAGCAGCGAGGAAAAGGAGTCAGCGCCCGCGCAAAGCAAGCGCAAGGCACAGAACCGAGCAGCGTATGTGATGTATCAAAGTGGCCAGCGATACATCTATCCCCATAAAGCAACAAAGCACTAACAGGTCCTATTCGTCACACAGTCAACGAGCGTTCCGGGAGCGAAAGGAACAGCACGTCCGTGACCTAGAAGACAAAGTAAACAACCTCGAACAAGCATCCAACACCTTACAAGCCGACAACGAACGCCTCAAGCGCGAGCTGGCCCGGTATACAACCGAGAATGAAGTCCTGCGTGCGACATCACTGCATGCCAACCGCGGACATGCCAGCGCAAGCCATACCCCCGAGCCAACCGTCACGGGCCCAATGAAGTTCTCCCCCACAGACTTCCACACCACCTTCATGCCCGACGGCCCTGGCACGCCTCGAAGTCCGCAACACCGTCTCACCGTGTGTCCGATCACCGGCGAGAAGCTGCTGGATGCGCGTGCTACGTGGGACCTTATTCAGAAGCATGAACTGTTTGAGCGCGGTCAGCTTGATATCGGCGATGTCACAGAGCGTTTGAAGGGTATGTCGCAGTGTGATGGTCAGGGCCCTGCTTTTAAAGAGAGCCAGGTGCGTCAGGCTATCGAGGATAGTGCGGCTGCTGGTCGTGATGAGTTGATCTGATGATTTCAAATGTTATGGTGCCGGTTTCTCCGGGTGCCGCTGATACGGTTATGATTAATGTTCTTTGGCGTTGGGATTGATGGGATCAATAGGATGAACAGCGATTATATCTGATACGTTGTTAACTCGGTATATACGTGATTTTGTTGCGCTTAAGAGCGTGTGGGCTATTCTTACTTGAAATTTGGCTTCTTTATTTACATTGCATTGAATGCCTACTTGATATTTCGGACCGGCCATCCATATGTAAAAAAAAAAAAAAAAAAAAACCTTTACATATGTAGATAGCCAACCCGCTAACTAAAGGTCTAGATAAAGTAGATGTAGGAGGCAATTCAATTCAAACGAGGCCGACAAGCGCGTTGTGTCTTACAGCATCATTCTCTTTTGGCTCCTGCCGACATGGAAAGGGGGTCATCATCCTTTGGATATGTTCATAATATACACACAAGCCAGATCATAATATTCGCAGTAATTTTCAATAAAGGAAATCAATCCCAGTCATCATCATAATCTTCAACGTTCAGGTCATCATCTTTCTTGTAGTCGTCCTCGTCATCACGCTTCTTCAGACGAACATCGCTCTCCTTCAAAGCACCGATTTCCACGAGCAGACCCTCAAGATCTATGCGTTTGATTAGTATATAGTCCTTACTCTACTCATGTCTTGGACGGAACTTACCTTCAAGCTTGGTCCTGGGACCCTTCAACTGTTGGAGCGTAATAAGCTGCTTCTTGATCTCCGTATCCTTGTATGCCAAGATTGTGGGCGTGTTCTTCTCCGGATATCCCTCAATACACATGTCGGCACGAATCTCACAGAACTTGATATCGCCGAATTTGGCAGCAAGTTGCCGCCAGAGCTCCGTCAACACGCGCGATTCAACGTTTCCGCCCATCGACGTGAGGTTGACTAGTACATATGCACTGTTAGATGCCTCTGTCACCTCACGGGCATAATCGACTTTCTGAAGTGGGAAGACCTGATTGAAGAGGCTAGTTTTTTGAAGGGCGGAGATTTCGGCGAGTCGTTTTTGCCTGTTTGATTGATACCGTGAGCAAAAGAATACCCTTTTAGGTATGTAAACAATTAGGCCACAGGCTTACCGGTAACTCTCGAGGAACTCCTCATCTTCATCCTCCTCCAACGCGTCCAGCTCGTCAAGGTCCTTGTCCTCAAGTCGGTTCTCGTGCGCTCTGTGCTGTGCGGCGATCAGAGCCTCTTGGATCAGAGGCTCGGGGTCCTTGGGCTTTTCGGGAATAATGCCATGTTGGCGGAGGATATCGTTCCTATACAATATGGTTAGCACACTGCATTCGGCTTATACCTTGCCGGCGGCGGGGGTATGCGCAAGTAATAGGCTTACCACTCGGTATCCTCCTTGGGGTCGACTTCAACCTGCATGATGGATTGAAATGATCAACGATATACAGATCAATTTCAATTCAAGCGAAATATGGAGAAAATGAGGGGGGTTGGAGGGATAAATGCGCTGCCTTCGATATCGTGATGCCACCTGTTTGCAGTGTTTGATTCGGGCCAAACACACGGAAGGCCACCTTCAACTTGTCAATAGCTGGCAGTTCTGAGCTTTGAGGGTTCGAGATTCATTACCACCTCATTTACTTCAATCATATTCTCGTTTTCCCCTCCCATTCACCCTCTTTAAGCCTTCAATTCTTGCGTGGTTATGCAAATGTTGTAGTCGCCTACACCGCCCTACCCTGCTTCTGTGTACTCGACCCGTGTCCCAATTGCACCAACTCCACCTTTCTAATACGACAGCAACCACTCATTGCTGGTGCAATCCCAGCTGCTGGGCAAGATGAGTTACATGAAGAAAAACGAAGATGAGGACCAGGTCATGATCAAGCTTGATCGGACCTCCGTTTTCCAAGATGGTGTGCAATCAACAATACCCCCTGGCGCTTCCATGCGCTGCACATATTCAATGCTGACGAGACAATTTCCCTAGCACGCCTATTCAATTCCTCTCCTATCTCGCCGCGAACATGCCGAACGTTACTCACCAAGATCGCTGTCCTCATGTTCACCGGGGAGCAGTTCCCTACGAATGAAGCCACCACCCTCTTCTTCGGAATCTCCAAGCTCTTCCAGAACAAAGACCCGTCATTGCGGCAGATGGTGTATCTGATCCTGAAGGAGCTGTCTGGCACCGCCGAAGATGTGATCATGTCGACAAGTATCATTATGAAGGACACCGCAGTTGGGAGCGATGTTTTGTATCGGGCCAATGCCATCAGAGCGCTCTGCCGCATTATCGATGTAGGTCGTCGATCGCAAGGGCTTCAATGGTTGAGAGGATGTGCTGACAATTGCAAAAGGGTTCCACAGTCCAGGGTATCGAACGACTCATCAAGACCGCCATTGTTGACAAGACCCCCTCGGTGTCCTCCGCGGCCTTAGTCTCTTCCTACCACCTCCTCCCTATTGCGCGCGACGTTGTCCGGAGATGGCAGAGCGAAACACAGGAAGCGGCCTCTTCATCGAAATCATCAACCGGGTTCCTTGGTTTCTCCTCGAGCTCACAGAGCCACGCCATCTCCAACTCGAATTTCATGACACAGTACCATGCCATCGGTCTTTTGTACCAGATGCGCTCGCACGATCGTATGTCTTTGGTCAAGATGGTACAGCAGTACGGTGCTGCAGGTGTGGTGAAGAGCCCGGCTGCTCTGGTTTTGTTGGTACGTCTGGCGGCCAAATTGGCTGAGGAGGACCAGGGTCTCCGGAAACCCATGATGCAGATGTTGGATGGCTGGCTCCGCCACAAGCATGAGATGGTCAACTTCGAGGCGGCCAAGGCGATTTGCGATATGCGCGATGTCACCGATGCCGAGGCAACCCAGGCAGTCCACGTTCTCCAGCTCTTCCTGTCCTCCCCCCGCTCGATCACCAAGTTCGCCGCCATCCGTATCCTACACAACTTCGCCTCTTTCAAGCCGCATGTCGTCAATGTCTGCAACCCCGATATGGAGTCCCTCATCTCCAACTCGAACCGCTCTATTGCCACTTTCGCCATTACCACACTGCTTAAGACCGGCAATGAAGCCAGCGTTGACCGTCTGATGAAGCAAATCTCAGGCTTCATGGCCGATATTACCGACGAGTTCAAGGTCACTATTGTCGAGGCTATTCGCACCTTGTGTTTGAAATTCCCCAGCAAGCAGGCCGGTATGCTCGTTTTCCTGAGTGGCATCCTGCGGGACGAGGGTGGCTACGAGTTTAAGCGCACTGTTGTTGAGAGCATGTTCGATTTGATCAAGTTCGTTCCGGAAAGCAAGGAAGATGCGCTTGCCCATCTCTGCGAGTTCATTGAGGACTGCGAGTTCACCAAGCTCTCGGTTAGAATCCTGCACCTGCTTGGTTCTGAGGGCCCTAAGACTACCCATCCCACCAAGTATATCCGCTACATCTACAACCGTGTCGTATTGGAGAACGCCATCGTACGCGCCGCTGCTGTCACCGCATTGGCCAAGTTTGGTGTTGGCCAGAAGGACCCCGAAGTCAAGTCTAGTGTTCATGTTCTCCTCACCCGTTGTCTTGATGACACCGACGACGAGGTGCGAGACCGTGCTGCCCTTAACCTGCGCCTGATGGCCGAAGAGGACGAGTCCGCGAGTGCTTTCATTAAGAACGGTAAGATCTTGTCCATAACTGGCAATGGTAAATTTACTAATTGTTCTAGACTCGATGTATTCCCTTTCCACGTTTGAACACCAGCTCGTCATGTACGTGACGTCTGGTGACAAGGAGACCTTCGCTGCTGCCTTCGATGTTGCTACCATTCCGGTTGTCTCACATGAGCAGGCCCTGGCTGAAGAGAGGACCAAGAAGCTTACCTCGGCCACTCCAACTCTCAAGGCCCCTTCGGCCGGTCCCCCGAAGGGCGCGGCGGCTGGCGGTATGGCCGAAGCGGCCAGCGCCTCTGCCACCCAGAAATACGCAGAGCAACTTCTGCAATACCCCGATATCAAGGCGTACGGTACTTTGCTCAAGTCCTCTGCGCCCGTCGAGCTTTCCGAGAGCGAAACCGAATATGTTGTTACGGCCGTCAAGCACATTTTCAAGGAGCACATCGTGGTGCAATATGATATTAAGAACACACTTCCGGATACCGTTCTCGAGAATGTTACCGTGGTTGCCACTCCCGAGGAAGAGGACGTATTGGAGGACGACTTCATGATTCCTGCCCCGAAGCTGGCCACAAACCAGCCTGGTGTTGTCTACGTTGCTTTCAAGAAGCTCGCTGGCGAGAGCAGCGTCCCCGTCACCTCCTTCACAAACATCCTCAAGTTCACTAGCAAAGAAATCGACCCCGCAAGCGGCGAGCCGGAGGACAGCGGCTTCGATGACGAGTACCAGGTAGAGGACCTCGAGCTGACAGGCAGCGACTATGTCATCCCGACATTCGCCGGCAGCTTCGATCACGTCTGGGAACAGACCGGTGCCAACGGCGAGGAGGAAAGCGAAACCCTACAGCTCAGCAACATGAAGGGTATCAACGGTACGTACAAGTCCTGTCTATCTTTCTCAACTATGGATACTTATACTGACTCTCATAACAGATGCCACGGAACAACTGATCTCAGCGCTATCTCTGCAACCCCTCGAGGGCACTGACGTCGCCCTCAACAGCAGCACACACACGCTTAAGTTGTTCGGCAAGACCGTCTCCGGTGGCCGCGTCGCTTCTCTTATCAAGATGGCCTACTCCAGCAAGGCCGGTGTCACTACCAAGATCACCGTCCGGGCAGAAGAGGAGGGTGTTGCCGCGGCTGTTATTGCTTCTGTGTCTTAATATTTCTCTTTGCTTTCCTTTTTGTCGTTACGTGCTTAATCCTGGCTGGGGGGACCAGAGCGTGTGTGTTTTTCATGTGTCTTGGTTCGTTAGATTGCGTCGTCCACCCCTCAAAACTTGTCAATGCAACTTTTCATCCAAATATCATATCATATTCATGCCTACTCTTGGTGTTTATGGTGTTTTCTTCGCAGTATCGCAGCCACTGGCGTATTGACTTCAAACCCGATCATTAGCGCTACCAGGCCATTATTTATTTTAAGAGCCCACATGTTTCCAACCTTCCATGAAGTTCGCTTTTTGTATTAATCAAGTATGGTATGACTACCATAGCGGAAAAAAAAAAAGTATATATAATTGAAAGAAAGATAGAGTATTTTGTTTTTATATGCTTCTTGTATGTTATGAATGTTCTACATTGCAAAATCAAGGACGGAGACGCTGAGGGTCACGGGGGAACAGCGAAGCCAAACGGACGTTAGGCAAGCCAAGGAAGAACATAACAATACGGTTGAGACCAAGACCACCACCCGCGTGAGGGGGACAACCCTGGCGGAAAGCATTGAGGTAATCCTCGAAGCCCTCCTGGTTAGGCTCCAGACCCTTAGCGCGCATGGACTCCTCCAATTCCTTGATATCGTGAATACGCTGGGCACCGGACATGATCTCCTCGCCACGCATGAAAAAGTCGTACGAGTTAGAGAAGCGCTTGTCGTTGGGGTCGGCCTTGGTGTAGAAGGGACGGACGGCCATGGGGAACTTGTCGAGCACGTAGAAGTCGGTGTCGTACTTCTCGCGAATGATTTGGCCGAGCTGCTTCTCCATCGCGGTGGTGAAGTCGTTCTCGAAGCTCTCCTGCTCTGAGACATCGACGCCGGCTTCCTTCAGCAGGGCAACTCCGTCCATGTAGTTCAGGCGCAGGGCCTTGCCGTCCTTGGGAAGCTTGAAGTCGCCGGCCTTGGGGTAGGACTTCTGGATGGTGGCGATCTGGCTTGCGTAGCGCTCCTTGAGCTGGGTGAGGATGAAGACGAGGAGGTTTTCGGCGAACTCCAGAACCTCGTGGTAGTGGTTGCGGAAGGTCTTCTCGAAATCGAGACCGGAGAACTGTAGGTCATGTTAGATAATCTGTTCTTTTTCCTGTTTGAGCGAATATATCGGTAGATCATACCTCAGTCAAGTGGCGGTGGGTGTTGCTGTCCTCCGCACGGAACACGGGGGCGATCTCGAAGACGTTCTCCATATCACCGGCGATACACATCTGCTTGTAAAGCTGGGGACTCTGGGCCAAGTAGGCATTGCGCTTGAAGTACTTCACCTCGAAGACACCGCTGCCACCTTCCGTGGCGGCACCCACCAGCTTAGGTGTGGAGATCCACCGAGAGCCACTCTTAATCATATACTCAGCGAAGAGTTCGGAAACACCGCTGGAAATCCAGGTGATGGCCTGGCTGGTCTCGGTCTGCAGATCGAGGACACGGTTGTCGAGACGGGTCTTGAGGGTGACGATGGGAGCACCCTCGGCGTCAACCTGGGCACCTTCCTCGGTGTTCTCGGGGGGAGGGCGCTCAGCGTCCTTGACTTGCATGGGGAGCATCTGCGCAGCCTCGGAGATCATGTAGACCTTGCGGATGTGGATCTCGAGGTGGCTGATGGACGCGGACGAAATCGGGATCTCGGGCTTCTTCACAATACCGGTAACCTCCACAATCGAGTTGACGTTCAAACCGCCGGTGTACTTGATCATCTGTCGCGAGATGGGCTCTGCGGCCGCAATGACGGCCTGAACCTTTTGCCCCTGCTGGCGCAGCATCAAGAATGCAAGCTTGGCACTCTGCACACGCGCATTGTCCACACGCGCCACAACCGTCACTTCCTTCTCGTAGTGTTCCTCTGAGAATTCACTGAATCGTGTAGACGGGACGACATCCTTGGTCTCTGGGAGGGGACCGTATAGATCCTTGGCCGTGTCGTTGGCGTCTTGGGCGGCGGCCTGGGCTTTTTCTTGCGCAGCACGCGCCGCAGCCTTCTCAGCCTTGGCCTTATCCTTTGCGGCCTTCTTCAGGGCGTTCTTGCTGGCGTTCTTGTTCTCACCTTCCGCGGCGGGAGTGGAGGCATCCTGGGCCTCGGGCTTGGGACGGTGGGGCAATTCGGAGTCGGCCATGGTGCTGCGAGGACAATTAGAGGGGTAAAGTGGTGAGTCGGGGGCAGTGGATTCTACCTCGATGATTTTCTATCCTGAAGAATTTGCAGGAATTAATGCAGCAGGCTGATTGTAAGTAGAGCTACAAAGAAAAGTTGTTCCGTTGACTCACCCCGCCGAATGATCAAGCCCTAAGAGGGGTAGGCGGTGTGGGGACTTTTGCACATCTATTCTCTACCAGCTTGACTGTATACAAGGATGCATGTACATCAGTTAGGTGTACATTTGGTATTACTTTACAGTTTCAATAAATGCATAAGGCGCGCTTATGTGGCTTGCCGCTATTAGCTATTTAATATAAACACACGTAAACATACAATTGACGCCTATCATGCTGATCTTCATCAATATAGTGTCTCTAGTGTCTCTAGTGTCTCTTGACGATCATGGAGCAGGCCAGTTCGAGCTCTTCAGTGCCCATTGAACACCTTTGTGCACATTGTCAGCAATTGTCTGAGGAATCCAAGTAGGCTCTCCGCCACTGTATACCCCAGTGCGGACAAGGATCGAGTGCCAGCTACTGCCAATTTCGCTGCGATAGGAGTTGGCTCCTCGAATATCTGACTCTGGATTATCACCGACCATGTATACTCTTTCCAGGGGCGTGTTCTCTGCAGAGCTTCCAAAGGTTCGCAGTCGGTTCCGAAGCAACTGACGCTCTGCAAACTCGTAGGTGGGTTGATGAGGTTTGCCAATCACGGTCTTCTTCAACTCAATACCCTTGCTGGGGCCACCTGTAGTCGCAGCCCAGACGCCCTCAAGCGCTTCCCGGAAGCCACCCTGACCAAGGCGAGGCAAGGGGTAGGCGGCGGCCCACCACAGATCTGGGTTAGAGAAGTACAGATGGGGCTGGCCATCCTGCTGGTACCCATGGTTGGGAAGGTCGATTCGGCCGTTCTTTTCAGACAAACTGCCCATACGGCCCTGCGAGGAGAGGAGGAGGTCCATAATAACCTGAGTGTCTAATGCCCAATCTCGGGGGTCATTGAACACAAAGATGGCGTCGATCTTCAAGGTCTTCGATGGATCATTGGGGTCAATGGGGCTCGGGAGCGGTCGGGCAAATGTTTTATAGTAGTCGCTAAAGTTCTTCGAAAACGGCCAGACAGCAGGATTGGCCATGAGAATATCCGCCGGGGTGACAACATTCTTAAACCCATACCTATCACCCTATTGCTTAGCATATACCATTTAGCAACAGGAAGGGGGTCTTGACATACTGTTCTGCCACGCGCCGACAGTTATCCCCATCGCCTCCGGCCACTAACACACACTTGTGTTCCAGAGCGCTCGTCCCGTCCCATCCCTTGACCAACTCAGCAAAAGGCGAGTGACTCTGCACGATGTCTGTAGCATCCAAGGGGATCCCTAGTTTCTCGCTAATTTCCGCGACACGCTCCGTCTCGTGTTTACCGCCGCCGTTGGTGAGCAGAAGAAAGGGGATGCCTTGCTCCTTCAGGAGGGCCAGTGAGTCGGCGGCGCCGGGTATAGGTTTCGATGCGCGGAGGAGGACACCATCGATGCTATATCATGTGAGAAGAGAATCGAATGGGTTGCGTTCGCTGATCAAAACTCACTCAAATGCAAATGCGAAGTTGGGGATTGGTCGAGAACTAGCTGTTTGGATAGCCCGGCAGGTGATACTTTTACGAGAAGAGAGCGTATGACGCTGTAATAGGCCAAATGACCGCCAAAGGGTTTGTGATCTCATTGTGGTAGTGGTCCTGGGGAATGTGTTAAGGAAATGTACGTCATTGCCTCCCGGGATCTTTTGGAATTTCCACTTCCCCACTCCTACAACCCCCACGGATTTATGAAATCAAATACAACATGGTACATATATGTACATTCAAATCACAGCTTAGCTAGCGTTTTGGCTATCATTGTATCATTATTTTTTCTAGAATATACAAATCCGTTAATATTTCTCCAAATCTCTCGAATCTCTGCGAGAAAAGGAGGTACAAGCCGCAACCCACCCTTCCCTTAACGGCCACTCCCTTCTTGATCATCTATGTTTCCTTAGCGACTGTCCAAGGCTGCTGATCTGGAGCAGCCAGGAACCACTGGAGTAGGTTGGACGCCTCGGAGCCTTTCATTCGACTAGTACTCTCATTCCAACAAAGTCTGTTTCATGGGTTGCGCTATTGTACATCGCTCAGAAAATTGCTGCTCGAATGGTATATGACTTTAAAATGCTGATGCAAAGAGGGAGAGAGCGTATGCAAGACTGCGTTAGAATGCATGAACGCTTATCAAAGTGGTTCCTAATCCATGACATTGAGACCCATGTCATAAAGAGAATCAAGTTCCTCTTCAGGACACTTGTCAATGTTCTTCCATACCCATTTGTCAATTTTGGCGTGTGATGTTTCAGGTATTATACCAAGACAGGCAGCGCTGATACCAAGATAGCACACACGAGAAAGATTCGTTTTCAAAACCTCGCAAAGACCATCGGTATCAATCTCCGTGGAAAAATTCTCGTCATATGGTGCCGTGAGTTCTAGCTCACGAATCGACCTTGGAGGAACTTGATAAAACGATGGAAGAATGCATAAATCGTCGAGCAGATCAACGGGTATCCTAAGATACTTCAAAGCAATGAGAGCTGATAAGATCTCAGATGGGCCCTCCTCAAACATCTTGCGGTTCAAACGGTGGAAGGTCAATTTGGTAAGGGTGGTGCGGAGCTGCTCATTCATTAGGATCTCTTCCACAACGGAAGTGTTAAGGTCCTCGCAACCTCGAAATGTCAACCCTACCAAGTTGGGGGGCCACCTGAAGGAAGACATTTTCTCGACATCAAATCGCCCGCCAACCCGGAGATATTTCAGACTGGATGGCCAGTCTTCACTGGAACCTTCGTCTGTAATAAACATTGAAGGTGAAAGCTCGAGAATCTCCAGTTTTTCGAGGCTGTTGATTGCTTTCCTCAGAGCGAAAAACGGAATTGGCTCAGCTACTAAGCCAAGGTAAAGATGGGAAAGCTCCTTGCATTTTGCTAATGGCGCAAGGCTGTTGATCCTGCGGAGAGAAGTTAGCTAAAGGTTTGATGATATGTTGTGGTAGCCAGTGTCTACTCACGAAAAAGAAATCCTCGGAGCAGCAAAACTCTTCAGGTTCTTCTTCACTCGACCTAGAAGCCGTGCCGTTATGCTATTGGAGCTGTGATGTACCAACACTGAGAGGTTCAAGTCATGAACAAGCGAGCCCAGGTCCACGTTTCGTTTTCGGGAGCGTATTGGTGGGCACACAGTGTTGGTAAAAAGCGAGAAGCTATTCCCTTCGCCAAGCTGAGGTCGGTAGTAGAGAAATTCAATGCCAACAGAGTACCACTGGCGAGAGACCAGACAGAACCTTTGAAGTGTTAC
Organism: Penicillium sp. CF05; assembly: GCA_002916455.1. Classification (NCBI taxonomy): domain Eukaryota; kingdom Fungi; phylum Ascomycota; class Eurotiomycetes; order Eurotiales; family Aspergillaceae; genus Penicillium; species Penicillium sp. CF05. The sequence continues at coordinate 22,660 of PKQL01000097.1, read as the reverse complement.
TTGGGAACTTGGGTACTCAGTACACCGATCATCAAAAATGAATTTGGCTATGAGTATTAACACCTCTGTAGGAAGGTGAACATATTGGCGAGAAGTCATTGCTCCGGAGGAGTCGATCAGCCTTGACATTTGGCAAGTCAAACAGGCAAACTTCTCAAAGAGACATCATAAAGCACTGGTGTGTGCGAGGTAGCATGTGTGATGTTTCGTGACAATCAGGGATGAAGATTGAGACGAAAGGGCAACAGAGAGACCGACCCGCTTCCGAGAGAGGCAAACACACAGGTCATCTCAAGTGAAGCGGGATTGTTAGGCGATTTCCCCTTCACTTGATTGAGAGAAGATAAGCAGAAAGGACTGTCAATTGAGAGTGTTAAAAAATGATACAAGGAGATATTGTGGAGAGTAAGTGATAAGAAAAGACATGAGGGGTGGACTGAAGAGTCATTAATTGAAGATGTAAAGATCGGCCGATGACGATCCTTATCTTTTTCTCCGGCAGATGCAGGTCCCCGCCTTTCGATAAACAATTATTTTACACCGCCTTAAGCTTGTAGGAAACTGAGGGCCGGCTGTCGTGCTCATAGGAGAAGGGGTTTAATAGCTGAATAAAACTGAAAATATAGTTTAACTAGTAATTAAACTTCTCCCCATTGTATGAGTCTCCTACCGTGTTAAGGAAATAGGTGGCCAAGTTCATATTTGTTGCAAGGACTCTAAGCTGGTCTGCAGATTGGCCCAAGCTCCTTCGATTATGCAGGGCTACCACCTTCACCCTTCACCTCACTATGCCCGACAAGAGAAAAGCCACCATGCCGACCCCCTCTTCGAAACGTCCTCGGATATCTTATGATGGGGATGACGATGACGGATCTTCGACAGCGTCTTATGAGCGTCCCCGCCAGCATCCCCTCTATGGCCAGAAGAGCGCGTTCCCGGGATTGGATGATCGAGGTAATGAATTGCGGTACGATGATCCGGAGGATGGACTGGAATATTTACGCATGGTTCGGTATGTCTGATCTTGGATCTAAAGAGCCTCTGCTTTCCCCACAAACGAGTAGAGACTTTCCCAGTTCCGCGCACGTCGAGATTCAAGTTGAACTAATTTTTGCTGGATAGATCCGAAGCAAACTCACTACCGGTACTTTTTTCCACCACGACTCAGACCACAGACCCTCCAAATATAGTATCGAACACGCGGCGCGATCTGAAGCCTGTTGGACCAAATAACCCTCCCCTGCCAGCAGGATTTTACGAGGACGAAGCCTATATTGCTCCCGTGGAGGATCTGAAAGAAGAAAAGGCAGCAAATTCTCCTTCAAATCTCGATGAACTCTATCCCGATGCGCAAAGATCCTACAACAATCTTCTCCGACATCGATTCATCCTCTTGCGATCGACCCTACGATGCAGTCCGCCCGCTGGTGCTATCGACACTCTCGACAATGACCACCCTATCAGCCTCCCCCGAAAGGCCGGATCTGCACATAAAACATGGCGCCGGCTTTTGGTCACAGTCGAACCACGCATGGTTCAACTGGCAAGCATGGACATGGAAAGCGTGTTAGAAGTGCTGGAGATACTGGCGCGGATGATGTCTGATGTTGTGCGGGGCGACGACATTCAGCGTGTACGGCGCATTGGAGCATGGGCTTGGGGTTTGTTGGGGAAGTGCCGTGAGGTTGGGCAACTTTCTACCCGGGAGGTAGGGGTTGTTCGCAGTCTGGGCAAACGAGCTGCGACGATTTTGCGCAAGGTGCAAGAGCTAGAGAACGACGACTATGAGGAGGACGACGAGTACTCTGCGACAGACACACCAAAAGGGGAAACCAACCAGGGTAGTATCATTGAGGATGAGAAGGATACCAAGGAACAAGCTCAGCAGGGCTCTACAGTCCAGAAGGAGGAAGCGACTAGGCAGGCAACTCAGCCGGAACCTACAGTTCGGAATGAGGAGGAAAGCAAGCAAGAAGAATTGGCGGAGGCTGCGGAAGCACAAGACTCTAGCATGGTTGATGCATCGCTCGAAGAATCCGGTCTGGAGGCTGCCAAGGCGCGTTTGCAAGCTAGGCTGCAGAACAACTCGGACTCTGTTGATGCACCTGCTAGCTGTGATGATACTGAAGAAGACGATTGGTCGATACAGACCCATGCCCTGCTCGACATGATCATTACAGTGGTTGGTGAGTTCTTTGGCCAGCGGGATCTGTTGGAGGAACGAGAGATCTGGGATTAGATGGATTTGATTTGCATGTATGAGATACCCATTTTTACTTAATATTAATTCCGTGTCAGAACGTGCCAATGTCTTGTGCTCTTCGTGGTAGTGATCATTCGGCATATCGTGCCTAGTAGGCTGGTCTAAGCTTTCCAGGGTTTGCGTCATGCGGCCCTGAGGACCTCACTTGGGCAGCTCCTCACCTCTTTGTTTTCTCCAACTTTTGAGAATAATGATACTTTCATTCCAATTATAATCAAAATGGCGCCAACCGTTGAAATAGCCATTCCCAATACCACGCTCTCAAACACATCCCCGCCCTACACCGTCTACCACATCACCCTCCGCCTCCCGCTCCGCTCCTTCACGGTCCCCAAACGCTATTCAGACTTCTCAACCTTCCACAGCACCCTCATCTCCCAAACGAATGCCCCTCCACCAGCTCCCTTACCTTCAAAAACCTGGTTTTCAAAAACCGTATCGAACGAACGATTGCGTGAAGACCGCCGCCGCGGCCTAGAGAAGTACCTTCGCGCTATCAACGAGTCTGACGATGGGCGCTGGCGCACCTCGCCCGCGTGGCGTGCATTCCTCAACCTGCCCACCGCAGTCGCATCAACGGGCACGGGATCGACGAATACCTCCACCCGACTCCACGCCGCCATCACAGACCCAGCCGCCACAAACGCACCCATCACAGACCCAACGCTATGGCTCGACTACTACCGCGACATGAAGAACCACCTCCATGATGCACGGCTACAACTATCTCGCAGAGACCAGGAGACAACTCCACAGAAGCAACACGAGAGCTCTGCACATGCGAAGGGCAGTCTTGTCCGTGCGGGGACAATGATCACCACTCTGGACGATGGACTGAAGAATCTAGGACGCGGAGATAAGAGCTCCGAGTCGCAGGCGTCGTCTAGTCTTGGTGGAGGTGAGATCCGCCGACGAAAAGACCTGCTCATTAATGCGCGCAAGGAAAAAGACGGCCTGGAGGATCTCTTGCATGCTATGGCCACCAAGAGCCGTCTCGATCATACTGTCGCATCCATCCAAGATAAAGGAGCTTTGATCAATGCTGGGAATGGTGTTGGAGATTCGTCTAGTGGACGTAGAACGCCGGCGCGGACGGGCAGGGTCCTTGGCAAAGAGACTGAGCGGACTCGTGAACTTGACAACGACGGTGTGCTGCAGCTGCAGAGACAGATGATGCAGAGCCAGGATGATAACGTGGATGAGTTGAGGAAGATTATCATTCGACAGAGGGAACTCGGCACGCATATTAATGAGGAGCTCGAGGTGCAGAACGATATGCTGAGGTTGGCGGATGAGGAGGCAGATATGTTCGTCCACGCTCTTTTCTCGTTTTGCACTTGTTTTGACCTTTCACTGACCGAGATGTCTAGATTGAAATCCAAGATGGATATTGGAAGGAAGAGGATCGGAAAGATCTCTTGAATTTGACTGGGTGTTTTCCATTCCGCATAGAGCACTTCTTCCAACTATACCTTGAGCGGGTCTTTTCAGCATCATTCAAGCCAATTTATTTGCCATTAGCATCTTGATATTGTAATGGAATCTTCTTCTACTTGCATGGATGTCTTTTTGCCCAGTAATAATCCTCTAGAATGGGTAGAAGATGCAGGTCCCCATGCTCAGTTGCTTCTGTGGGCTCGGTCAAGTCTATCCTTCAACTCAAAGGGAATTTCTTTCCGATCAATTGCGTCAAGCATGACCTTGAGCACTGCCTTATTGCCCCGTCTCATACAAGCCCTGAATGGGTTGTCGTAATGTCCGTCTTGATATGTCAAACTCTTGGGCCGCGGCACAAATCCAATCGTTTCCTTGCGAGGATGGCGATCATCTAGGGTATAGCTCGTCTCCGTAACGTGGAAACCCCAGTGGTCATGCTCTGCGAAGGGATCTGCTCCTCTCTCGAGCAAGAGCCGTACCTCTGCTTGACTAAGAACCCAATACATTTTGGTATTGACATGCAGGATGACCCTATACAAGGGAGTTAATCCATGAAAGCATCGTTCCTCGATATCAACATCGTGAGCTAGCAGTAGATCAATAATGGCTGTGGCATTGATGCCACCATCAGTATGATAGGAATATAATGCGACCACCAGCAAAGGTAAGAGACCGTGTTAACTCCTCGTTCAAGTAGCCGCTTCAGCACTCCAGTCATACCAGATTGGACAGCGAACTCTCATCCGTCTCGCGCATCAAAGCTCTCGGGTTCAATTGTCAACAGCCCCCGATCCAAGACGAGCTCCGCCATTCATTCTCCACCAGAGAGTGCCAATTCAATGCCTCTCTCTACCAATGCCTTTACCGCATCCACTGCATTGAAGGACAATGCTCTGGTGATAGCGGTTTCATCGTCACATATTGATATTTCCGTCGGGTCAGCTCCCCGATCAAGCAACATGCGAAATATGTCTGCGGATACCGTCGCGCCCTCGGCCAATATCACCGCCTCCGCTAAAGTTGTTTCTCCACGACTGCTTGTGCCATTTACGTCGGCCCCATGGTCGATCAAAAGCTCTACGATTTCTATATTGCCCAATTTGATTGCCAAGGGAAGTGCGCATTCATCCCTGGATTCTTCCTAGTATCCCCGTATATTGACACGATGCTCGAGAAAGAATCTGGTAATTTCAATATGGCCATTGTCGATGTCATGGAGCATAGGCCTGTCGTACCGCGTCTGAGGTTTAAGGACGAGAACTGGCACAACGGCTAGGTGTCCGTTGCTTACTGCCGCAAATACCTGATCAAAGTATATTACATCCCAATCATCATGGCTGTATTCCACACCCGCGGCGAGCGATCGTCTAAGATTGTAATAACAGGGGTGTGTGGAAGCTCTAGCATCTAATGCTCGGCGGATAGTTACTTCGGAGCTATGCTTTGCTGCGCATATAAGCGGGAACCCGTGTAATGAGAAAGCTATCTTGATAGAGGATTGGGTTTAGCAGCACGCGTAGCCGCTGGCATGTTCGCGCCAAAGAGTTGAGGTACAGTGCTTCCTTAGGGAACTTGACAATTATGTAGATGAGCTATGGGAGATGTGAAAGAGACATGGGCGGCATTTGGAGTATAGGGATCTTACGGAAGAGGTGAGCAGAATTATTGATTCTCTGATGCAGGGCTACGGGGCAAACAAATGATACGGCAATTGTTTGAAGGGGGTGAAATAATCCCTGTCTCAAAAAGACTCCCCATAGATGTGCAATATGTATTATTATGTCGAAATAATTTTGAGAGAGTAAAAGATCTATTTCAGAGAGAAACAAGATCCAAAAAGGGCATTTCCCCGATTAGGCAGGTGCCTATATAACACTACAGAAGGTGGGTACGCAGGCTTTGGGAAGACTATTATGTGTTATGTACTCCGTATTGTACTGAAATATCTGATATCTGATATTGGAACTATACACGAGACAATTCTAGACCATGGCGGTCAACGGAGATCGCCAGTGTTCTACGGTAGCCTGCATATCCAGGCCAGGCTGGCACCAGTTATTGATTCTAAGCCGTTTGCAATGGTCAAGGCAAGATACATACATTCACCAAGGAAAAGGAATATATTATTATATACATGAAAGATATCATGTCTAGCTCTATCTATAGTTGAGATTTGTATCATTGAGGCGCCATGGAAGTTGACACATCAACAGATCGGGTCACTCCTATGCCACCAAATGTCAATTTCGCCGGACCTCCTTGCTCACTATTACCGTGGATGATTGTCTCAATCTTCGGATTTCCTTGTGCATTGTACATGAGTACATCCTCGTCTGAGTCTGCCGCCAAAACACTCATTTGGTTCTTGCTTCGGCTCGATGCGCCCTGGTTCTGCATCGTGCTCATTTTGTACTCAGACTCGCGGGTTGCTTTGTTACTGGAATATTCGTGGTAGATGCGAACGACAAAAGCCGAGAGGGAAGGGAGACAGGTGCAGATAATACCAATGGAGACTTCGGCGTTACTAGAAAGGAATTCTCGGTTAGAATGTTTAATCAAAGGGGCAGACTGAGAGGAGCGTACCCTAGCATATTGATTCTCATAAAGGCATGAGAAACATCCTTCGACTGTCCGGTGATGACAATAAGTACCAACCGGATGATACTGGCTGCAACAGCCAGGCCGCCCGCTCCCAAAATAGCCATAACCCGCATCTTTCTCTTTGTAGACATTTGCAGACTCAAAGTCAATGGCAATGGCAAGATGAGAACGATCAGATCACTGACCACACTGACGACAGCATCAGCCATGATGATCGATGTCTGGTCTAAACATGTGCCGTCAATATCCTGGTCCCAGAACTTGGAGATAGGATTGCAGATTCGGATTTTGACGATGACAGCCGGGATGTAGTAGGCCAACATGATTCCCATGAAAATCTTAATAAACATGACGCATTTTCGGAAGGGACTGAATACGCGAGCCATGATCCAGAGGAGGCACACTTTTGTGAGATAAGCTGTCGGCCCATACATGACCATTGTTACGTATATAGTCTTAGAGAGTCAGAAGTTTGGAGAATCAATCGTTCCAATGTTTTGCATACCTTGAAGAAAGGTATCTTGTTCTCATTGGGGACATCCGACCAGTGTAAACCTCCTCCATAATGACCCACTGTCCTTGCGTTAGATATAGCTTGTGGCTTGTAGAACCAGAGACATACTGAGGATTGCAATGATTGAGTAACAGACGCCGAGAAACTGTTCGAGACATTTTGTTAGCCAATGTTGCCCTCTTTCCACGTGGTAGTCCTACCCAGGCAACTGTACATGTCCCTATTGAGGCTGTCAGCATTCTGTTCCGCGAGGTTCCATTCAAAACCTTCACTCACAATCTTCCTTCCCGTATCCGCTGAGGATGAACAACCGAGTATAAACACGAAGACCGAAGAAGAGTGTCATGCCAATGATACATAGTGACTGGCAGGCATAGTTCCATTGCTGCACACTCCGGTTAATGGAGGCATCCCCAGAAGCCCGTTCTAACAACGACATAGAATGCATCACGGATTCATGTGAGTCCAGACTTTTAGTAACGGGAGTCAGATATTTCAAGGCAGCCAGTATTCTAAACAATAAGATAGTGGCCTCTTCAGCAAAGAACGTAGAGGATAGAAGGTTCTGAAAATAGGCTTCCAAAATTCTTGTTTAAAATTTTAAACTGTTATGCTTTTACGAGCTGCATTGTTGTAGTTGAAATCGGGCTATTGATCACCCACGATCGGCTCACCTGAAACAGAAGGGAAAATAAAAGAAAATAAAACAGGACTATATTATCTGCTCATAAATTGAACCAAATTGCTGGAGCTAGTTATGCACGAGGTCCGCGAAAAATACTCCGTATAATATTTGACAACAACCCGTCTCTCGGTGGTATTGTTTGCCAACCTTTATTTTGCTGTCTTGCTTTGACACTACGATGTAAGATATCCATACGTTGTATGTATACATGGTTCGATGCGTAGCCCTGGCACGCGGTGGGGAAGTTGCACACAAAATACATGGTGGCGTACATTCAAGCTGCCATGCTATCATTTAATAACACATTGAACATACAGGACCTGCCACTCGCCCTCCATATAGTCCTAGCAAGAATACATTTTGAATTGCTAAGATCGAGTTAATTGAACTGTTTATATTAAGAGCTCAATTCAAGCATATGTATGTATAAAAATGGGTTGATTATTCTCTGACGTTATTCAGGTAATTAAAATTTCTGTACTTGAAATTGAGTTCGGGAAGTGGGCCCGAACGGCGCCATCAACCACGGTTGCACACAGGATGATTTCCCGAGCCACTCTTGACCCACGACGGCATATTTTTGAAGATGCAGGTTCGTCAACAAAAGTAGAACTTATATAAATTGTGGATCGAGGGGTCCGTCCCCTACAGGAGGATGAAGAGTTGTGTAAGTTCTTGGTATTTTGGCCCCCGAAGGAAACCCGAAGTCAAAAATACGAGGCAAATCCACATTTGAGTACCCCGTAGTAATCTATGTTTTACCTCTACTACGTAATTGCGTTGCATCTCATTATTCACGAGAGATGCTAAGCGATGTTGAAGCGGGTCCTGCTATTGTGCTAATGTATCTTTCGCGGTGGTACGTTCGCCCCGAGCCTTCTTCCCACAGTCTAGAACATAGCGTACCATATTGTACAATTTAGTGGGGCTAGGATGACATCTACACACTCGGAGCGGAGTGGCACCACCATCATCAATAGCGGGTCAATAGGCTTATATACTAGAGAATCTCAACCAGGTCCTATCAATGACTAGTTATTCTGTATATTGTCCATGTACGTTGTGCTCTGCAGACAATTTCGACCTAGAAAATAGCCATCACATTCGGAGGCGAGGAAACCCCACCGGGCATGTTCAAAGGCACGGATGCCACGAAAAAGCTCCACCGCTGGAGTTCCTGGCAAGTACGTGCTAGCGCCTCAAGATCGAATAGTTCCCCTGTCAGTTGTCAGTCAATATAATGGGTCTGCGGAACTTGGAGAGAATCGTTCCGGCAACTTACCGATCGGCATTCCCCATCCAGCAAGCACATATTCATGAAGGAAGATGTCAGGGGATTGTGGTGGGTAGACCTGTGGGTCTGTCAGCCCATTTCCCTAATCGAGCTGTCTGTCACATGCTGGATTTTAGGGTTTATTTTTATTATGGCTCACCTCCCAACTGATCGCATCACTAGCGATGGCGGCGAATCCGGTGTCCCAGAGCCAGCGGAGGACTTCCGTGGTCGCCTCGATTCCAGCATGCTCTGGGCTGGGGTTATCCGAATAAGCTTGTTTTTCGGCATCTGTCATGGATGTGTCCCACTCCTTGGTCACTCCTACACGGACGAAAAGAATATCACCCTTTTTGAACGTGATGTTGCTCTCCTCGGCTATTTCGAGGATGTCGGCAAAACGCACTTGGTGGGTCGAGAATGTGGTATATTTAATCCCCTTTTTCTCGGCCCATGTAGCGTAGTCAATCAACACTCCACGTCCTATTGAAATTGTGTGAGATAAAACCAGGGGATACATGTGAAGGGGATGAGTACCTGCAATACCCTCCCGGGCCCAATGTTGGAGACCAATTCGATCATTTTGGCGATCGTTGATTTCTTCACTGGTTGTCCCACCATAGAACACACGTTCAGATTGACCAGGCACTGTCTGAGAAAAATGGCGGAGGCCGTCCCACTGGCTACTTTGCTCTGGCAAACAATCAATATATTGTTTTTTTAGAAAAAAAAAAGAAACGGAAGGGAGAAAAGCAGAAAAGCAGGATTCCTCTCGACTCACGTGGGTTCATAGTATAGATATCATCGAATGCCACACCTCCCAGAAGGGGCACAATCTGATGGTGACATGGCTGGCGGTTGAGATTAGGAAAATCCAGTTTCGTCATCTCCCATCCCATCGTCACGCGTCGACCACATCTGATTTCGCTGGCAGAAGCCGCAGCGACGACTTCGGGAGTAAGAATAGCTAGTTTTCCCAGACCCTCTTCATAGCTACCTGGCTTTCCTAGCCAAACCTGTTTCGGATTCGGGAGCTCGTCAAACGGGGTGTCGAAGAGTGACTGGGCCATTGTTGCGCTGTTTTGTTATCGTATCTGATAGTCGGATTTGTGAGCAAAAAGTATATTGTATATACTTTGTAGGGCACGGGGTGTCGTACTCCGGAGTCTCTTGCTAGATACGAAGTAGAACTTTGTGCAATTGAACTAACATAAACCGCAAGGACCTTTTAACGTTCCAAGGTTGAGTGGAGATTATCTAATTTGTGGACTTAATAGGTACATTTGTACGAAGTAGCCTCGGTCCGGATCCGCACTATGATGATTCCGCTGCAGTACGGAGTACAACATTGGAACATCCATAAAGCATGTTGAAGTGGAATCATATTCAACAAATCGGCGTTAACTTTAACGTGCTGAAGCATGAAATTTGTCAGTTTCTGGGTCCGGACTCAAAAACTTGAAAAGTTCCTGTGCCGTTGATCGGCACGCCAGTCGTGTACTTGAGAACTTTATGCAGCTCAGTGGGTCACAGCTCCACAGGATACATCCCTACGAGTCCACCCCCCCTACTTGTCGGCTACAAACATGCTGAAATTTCTCTCTTCAAACCTGATGCTGGCACCCTTTACGATATACCCTTAATTCATTGAGAGTTGTAAGATCCACAACAGACCATCATGGGTAGGTTTGGATCTCAGACCAGTTCCTATAATAGGTTGGTTATTGTTTTTGTGGCTATTGGGTCAATGGTGAGCTTGCACATATTTTTCACATTGCAGCTATTTATCAAGCTTACACAAATAGACATATGGATATTGCTCTTCGATTATCTCCAGTACAATCGGCCAGCCAGGATGGTATGCCTACTTCGGCCTACCAGCTGAGGATGAACCAGGATACGCGACTACCACTACCCCTGCGATCTCGACAGCAAACGGTGTTTTCAGTGCTGGTGGTGCTGTGGGTACACTTTTTATAATGTGGTCGTGCGATTTCTTTGGTCGCAAGGCAAACATCCAGTTCGGTGCCTTCTTTTCGCTATTCGGAGGAGCACTCCAGGCTGGCTCTAATTCACTGGCGTATGTCACTTCTACTACTTTAAAATTGGACTGGCACTAACAAATTCCAGCATGTTCCAAGCTGGCCGCTTCATTTGCGGTCTTGGAATCGGTATCCTTGTAACCGTCTGCCCTATGTATCTTTCCGAGATGTCCAGTGCTCTCCGCCGCGGCTGGCTGGTCGGCCACCACGCCATTTTCCTGGTCTTTGGATATATGCTCTCAGGATGGGTGGGTTATGCTTGCTACTATGCAACTGGCCCTCTGTCTGGGTTTGGCTGGAGGTTCCCTCTCGCCTTGCAATGTTTGCCCGCTTTGGTACTGCTTCTGGGATCTTCTTGGCTCCCGCGTTCACCTCGTTGGCTGATTTCGAAGGGTAAGTTTGACGAGGCGCAGCATGTCCTCGAACGGCTCCGTGAATCACCAGATGACCCGAACAATCTGGTTGCCAAGGAGGAGTTCTTCCAGACGAAAGAGCAAATCCAGCTCGAGGCCGAGAGATTGGCTACTTATGGCAGTGTGTGGAAGGCTGTCTTTACAAGGAAAACATACCGAAAGCGAATGGCTATCGGTTTCCTTACGCAGTGGGGCGCTGAATTTGGTGGACCTTTGATCATCGTGAGTGTGACAACACCTTACTAGAGTCTATCCCACTGACGATCACTAGAACAATTATGCCGTTCTTCTATACACAAACTTGGGCATGGAGGGCGGTATGCCTCTGCTCTTGAGTGCTGTCTGGCTGACAACAGCTGGTGAGGATAAACGCCCACAATCTACTCCCATCTACCTCATTTGCTAACCTCGCTCAGGTGTGATCTACAACCCTCTAGGCGCCTGGCTCCATGATAAAGTCAACTCCCGGCGTGCCATGTACATCATCGGCTTTGTCGGAATTATCATCTCTACATCCTGCCTGGCTGCTATGACGTCCGAGTATGCTGGTACGACCAACAAGGTCGGAAATGGATTCGGTATCTTCTTCATCTATCTTTATCTGGCCTTCCAGGGGTGAGTCAAGCTTCCACTTGTCAAGATCGCTGAATAAATTAAGCTAACATTCCTGCAGTACTTTCTGTGACACCACTATGTACCTCTATGTTTCGGAGATCTTCCCGACTGAAATCCGTCCAATTGGCATGGGCTTTTCTCTCTTCGGTCAATTTGCTTGTAAGTTGTCCGTTACAATTTCACCTTAAAATTTCAACTGACATACCTAGCCACCCTCATCCTCCTGCAAACTGCCCCCATGGGCTTCGGCAACGTTGGTTGGAAATACTATCTCGTCATTATCTGCTGGTCTGCATTCTTCATTCCGGGTATGTTTTCTTCCATGTCACATCAAGATCGACCTGTGATTAAATTTTCGCTAACAAACCTTGTAGTTATCTACTTCTTCTTCCCCGAAACCGCTGGTCTCACCCTAGAGGAAATCGCCCAGAACTTCGGCGAGGAGGTTGCCGTTAATCTCACCGGCGCCACAGACGAGGAAAAAGCTCGGCTCGACCAACAGCTAGCCGCAGGTGGGAATGTTCAGCCATCTGTGAGCTCAGAGCTAGAGAAGGAAACCAAGCGGTCGTCAACAAACGAGGCCGAGCAGAAAGTGCCGAATGCAGGATAAAACAATTTTTGGGCATATTTAGCTCTTGAGCAAAGAGTGGCCTGCCAATGATGGATAACTTTCGGCTTAATAATTTTAAGGTTGGGGCCATGAATGACGCATGTGTTATATTGAAACAGGAGGGAAATACCATGGGGTTGCATGGATTGTTGACCAGGAGGATTGGGATTGGTTAGATTTTAGATTCCGTTACCTAGGTAATCCATAATGACTTCAGCTTATAAATCACCAAGAAGCTCCTCAGTTTCCTCGAGATGGAAACTCTCTAACTCTTACACTTACAATACTCAGTCGTGTCTTTATATCACAATGGGCTCAAGTTCGAAAGTGACTTTGTTTCCCTGGGATCCCAACTCAGACCTTCATCTGAAATGCCTCGTGTCGCAGCGAGTCGAATGCGGTTGGGACCAGGAAAAGGTTGAGATAAAATGGAAGCAGCAACAGCTGAATGGCGAAAAGTGCATATACTGGATTGTGGGTTCTACCGGATATTACCCGTCTGCTTCCGTTTTATTCAAACCAACCACGAGACGAATCTGCTTACATTTTGTGGAAAGGTCATGCCGTCAGATGAGTCACAAGCGATATCGTCAAAAGTGAAAAGACAACAGTGCAAAGCAAAGGAAATACGTATGTATCTAACATATAATTCTTAGGAAGATGAAATGCTTCAAGACACAGCCACAACGATTAATGCTGTCCCACGCCGGCCGACAAAGAAAAGCTTCACCCCCATTGGCCATATTTCACTAGATTCCAAGAATCCTGATGCAGAGCACATTGAGCTTGACCTGCCAGCTGAGAATGTCTTCTGGATCAAGACATTCTACGTCAAACAGTCCATCCAGGGCCAGGGAATTGGGCGAGCTGCAATGGATGAGGTCGAGGCCATGGCAGTCCGAGAGCCACTACTAGCCAAGATATTGATGCTAGACACAGTCCAGAAAGATGATCAGAAGAGAAAAGAATTTGCGAATGCAACATATGGTGGTGTTCCAAAGGTAAGTCTGATTGTACAGTTTGATGTCCTCGGTCAAGTAACTTATCATTTCCAGACTACGAACGAGGAATGGTATGCTCGTCGAGGTTACCAATTGATCAAGACTGTGCAGAACTATTATGAAGTCGTAGATAATAATGGGAAGGTTTGGGATACAAAGACGGTTTTTATGAGAAAGGATATTGCGGGGGGTAAGTGAAGGACCTACTGATTAATATTTCGGTTGCGCCTTTCCTAGCATAGAACATACAGCCCCCGTAAAATACATATTAATAGGTAAATATATGCATGGACATCTCCAAATTTTGATAGCTAGCGATATCTACTGTACTGATTGTCATGTTTTCTCATCCTTCGGATTTCCTAGATATGACACGCTAAACCTAATTTGGATGAGGCAAACTGCCAACCATCGCGGGTATCAATTTTCCCGAGGTCCCTTTCTTTCATTGGTCTTATACCTCTATGCCTTGGTTCTCGAGCCATGAGAAACGACCATCGGCGTTCGGCATCGCCGGCAACGCGCAAAAATGGCACTCTACAGTCGTGTGAACCCTGTCGGAGATCCAAACAGCGATGTGACCATGACCGGCCGGTCTGTCGCCGATGCACCGCAAAAAGAATCAGCGATAAATGTTTTTATCATCCAGCCCCGATGACTAGGCGGAGACCTTCTGATCCAGTCAATCCTGCGATAGTTTCTAGTCGATTGACCAGTCAACCAACCTCAAAGTAAGCATCTCCTGCAACGGATGATAGGCCCATACTAATATGTAGAAACAGTGCTTCCAGCCCGAGCTCAGGTTCACTGGGGAATGGCTGCTCATTCGCGCCATTGGAACCACCCTCAGCTCTCCCTGGTTATCTGGGCTCAACAAGCTACTCTGCGGTCTTAACTGAGCATCGCAGTGAGATCTCGTTCGAGGCTGAAGAGAGCACAGATTCCTCGGCGGGGTTAGTAGTGGAACCCGATCGACTCCAATCTGGGGTTGATGTACTTCGGTTTTTGCACAATCTCACCATGTATGATATGCTGGTTACACGATACTACGTTCGGACATCTAACGTCATCGTGCCCAAGATCGTAATGGACGAACTTGTGCGCTCGGTGCGTCAAATCTTCGCCGGGTTCTCCGGTGACCCAACGGCACAATTGCAAGAGTTGGCGAATCAGATGTTTCAAAATACATCCCGGCCCATGCGGACTCACAAGTCTATGTCGGTTGGGGAGTACTGCTCCTCTTTCACCGGTCGCAACCTCCGGTGGGAGGCCCTTGGGTCTATTTTCGCTCTTTGTGGAATGCAATTGATCATTACACCAGACAACGACCCTGACATTACGCAGGGCTCGGATGCTCGAACAAAAGACCAGTTACTAGAGCAAGTGACTGTGATAAGTACGATATGTCTCGGTTTCTGTGACCAGGCATCGTCGGCAAACGAATTACTGGCAATGTTACAGTATAATGATGCTATGTTGCGGACACAACAATATGGCGATTCCAGTAAGACTTTCCCCTTCTGTACGATCTCATCCTATCGATTTACTGACCACCTGTCAGGCTATCAAGCATGGCGTCGATTGGGTGACCTGGTATCCACGATTTATGCAGCTGGGCTACACTTAGAGACTAATGGGGCTGAGAATTGCCCATTCTTTCTTCGTCAGTGGCGGAGGCGCTGCTTTGTTGGTGCCTTCTACATGGATAAAATGATAGCAACATTTGTCGGACGGCCGCCACTGATGAATGGTCGATTCTGCACACTCGCTGCTCCATTGGATCTGAGCGACGAAGTTCTGGTTGCAGGTGGAGATGTTCTCAGCAAAGCTATTTCGGAGCTAGACAGCGCCGGATGGAATAGTGAAGGGAAGTTACACCCAGTAACCTCACCTCGTCTACGCTACCATCTGGCTATCATCCGGGAAGAGACGCTTGAGGTAGTACTGGGGACTCGCGAGCAACACAATCTAATCCAGAAGTCCGAGTAAGTATATCTTCCCGTCCGATTCACATGTTTTCTTAGTACTGACATGATTTTATATCAGAGAGATCCAAGCGAAATCACGCGCCATATGGCAATCAGCTCCGGACCAGCTTCGATATGACCGGCGATCGAACCCTCATTTGAATGATGGGTGCTTTACCATTGTCTATCTCTATTTGGACTATCTATACACTTGCTTTTTGCTCTATCGAGCAGTCGTCAAGCACACGAACACCGGACAAGCGGATCTTTGCGACATATCTCGTCGGGTGCTAGCCATTGTCATTCAGGTTAATTCGTTCCGGACCCCAATGGTCGATCTAGACCGGCACTTTTCTTGGATCGTATGTCGTCACGGTTGCCATCCATGAAAGAGAAACATTTACTAATTAATTCAGGTCCTTACGTACGGTGTGCCATCTGCCAGCGTCCTTCTCCTTGAACTCCTGCGCCAATCGCATGAGCCCGCTCCACACGCTGTTCCTCTTCCGCGCGCTGAGCTGATCCGCAACCTCAGCGTGTTTATTTCTTTCCTATCGTGGGTTGCAGGCCCCGGTCATGGCAACTACCATACCTGCAAACAAGCCGAGAAAAAGCTGTCTCGCATCCTTGACCAGTTACTCGATCCGGAGCCTGTGCAGCAGCATGTGGTGGACGATGTTACAACCGGCCTCGACAACTTCCTGAATTGGTCGAACTACAATACGATCTGGGACTTCAACACCGATTATATGCCTCTTACCGAGGGCTTTACAGCTTAAACATCATTATATTATCGTGAAGATCATGCAGGGCTAAAAGATCCATTCATCACGTCGTTATTGAATTACTCCCCTCCAATCGCTGGCTGGTATCTGGTCATACCATCCACAGATAATCGTTACGGGGAGGTGTCTCGGCCACATAATAGGCCCGATGACACAGTGGGCAATTGAAGTGGTCCCCCAAGAACCACTTCTCCAAGCATTCCCGGTGGAAAACGTGCAAGCACCGCAGTTCGCGAATCTCCTGCATGCGGTCTACTTGCTCCAAACAAACGGCGCTGAGCAGAACGTTAGCCACTGCACTGCCGGCGAAGCAAGGTAAACATACCAAACGAACTGTCCATCGACGGCCTCAGAGAGTCCGAGATTCCCTTTTGTGGCCGTCCACCACTTCTCGAGCGTGCAAGTTGGCGAGACCTTATCCAACTTGCGCAACCGCTCACTGGAGTTTTTCTTTGATCCCAGGAATGACCGCCTGTCCCGACGGTTGACAAGTATTGTCAGACTGGATGATATAGTTAGAATGAGATATGTTCTGGCACGGTCTATGTAACACGGACGGAGGGAATGTATCGGTGCGAATGGGGATGGAGGAGACACAAGAGATAACATTCCATAAGATGCAAATAATTCCCATCTCACTCACATCAAACTAAGCACGATGAGTAGCACCACCCCAAGTCCGATACCCAAGACGATCGCCATATGGTTCTTCTTCAGTTTCGTGTCTTCAGCCATCTCTCCGAGTCCAGGATTCTTTGTTGCACGAGTGGTCAAAATCGCGTTGATGAGATGGGGGGGTGTGATGGGTGACCAAGGTCGACAGCGAAAATAAAAGACCCGGACTCAAAAGACTTTGGTCCTGAAGTGCCAGTTGATCACAAGCTAAATGTGGGTGTCACAGCCCGGTCGCCGTACCGGTTCCAGGAGTCTGATCGTAGTATAACAGACTAGATCTTTCCAACGAAAATAAAATAAAATAAAATAAAGGAAAAGACAGAGTCGAAATACCAGTCAGAGTCCACGGAAGTTCAGAGATAGAGTAAACTGAGAATGTCAAAGATCAGAATTACCTGGGTATATAAATGACAATATCAATATGGGGGATGATCTCCATGTCCAAGCGTCAAAGCGGGGAAAGAGATGTGGATCAACCATGGATCGTATGAGCTATTATTTTCCTTTTATTTTCCTTTTTATTTGGTTTATTTGGCTTTATTGGTCTTCCAAAGTTACCTAGGTAGGTATTGAGCAACTAGGACCAATCAATCTGAAATGGAAAGGGATACCGGGGAATGTTGTCTGGTTGATCATGGGATTTACATAGGTACTTGAAACATAGGTAGATGCCTTTTTCTATTACCCCATACTTGCCTACTATTCATCTAGGTATTTCTCTCCTAAATGAATCTGGGGATATGTGCAGATTATATGCGAGATGACTCTTTTAAACTCGGCCAAGACTTCCCTCTCAACTCCCCTGCTTTGTAATTGCAAGGGTTATACCTAGGTATGTTTCATGGGGGCATTCTTCGAAGATTCTAACTGGCACTATTGACTCTTTTCTGGTATTCTGGACTCCTACTTTATCTTACCTCGGGACTATTAGGGTTTAGATCTAAATCTAATTGGAATCGTCGATGGTACCAAACAGTTACTCCATACTACCTGAGAAGTACTACTTCGTATGAGCAGGCAGAATGCAAGGGCAATACAGATCTACTACATATGTAGATATGCATTGATATACACCTGTAGCAAGTATCGGTCACATGTACTCCGTAGATCTCTTGGGATATGGGTTGCAATGATATATAGTAAACACAAACTAATCATGCTGAGGACACATGGGGACAGAAAAACACCCTGCACAGTAAGTTTCTGTCCAAGCAATGGAGTTTATCAGAGTTGCATTTAGTTAGCGTATAATGTGCTTATCAGTACATCCGTTGCCGGTATGCTTTTCTCTTTCTTGGCTAGTAGTTGCATTTCCAGTTGGTGCCATGCATATATGTCCTTATTTCCTGTAACTTGCTCAACGTGCATCTACCGAAGCGCAGATCAATATTCTTCTTTTCTTAGTACGCACACTCGGGTTGGTAGACTCGGACGGACATGGACGCTAGACCGATGACATAGTAAAAATGCAGCCCACCGTGACCATACAAGGCATTCTGAGAAACTGCTCATAGGATCGCACGTCGATCAAACATAGGAATGCTCCTAATTGGATGGCGAATCTGCGGTTGTCGGACTATAGTTAGTCAAACTTGTACAACATAGGAAGCTGTCGAAGGCGTCAGCGTTTCTCTTCTGATACTCAAGGAATTTGCAAAATCAGGGATACAAAACAAGTTCAACGATAGATGTGAGGTAGAATGTAGATAACCCGGGAGGTATATATGTAAGAAAGACCCGAGCTATGGGACTGTGCCGCTGGTCCATGAAGTGATTTTTCCCAAACTTGACCCGAAGTTTTGCCTAAAAGGGTCAAAGGGGTGGAATAGTTACGCTCAGATCCGAACATTCCAGTCTGCGAATATTGACAGGCCATTAAGCTATTAGCTGTGACATTTGGAGCTCTTTGCTTGAGATAGGGTGCGACTTCACCGGTGACCCACTGCGCACTAGAGGTGTTACAATTGGGGGTCAAGTCATATATGTCCTTTCATCATCTAAGAACATAAGAAGATACACATGAAGGTTCTCACTTTTTTTTTTTAACAGATTAACATTTATTAACATTCCTTGCAAAAATCATTGGAGAGATCACATTCCACCACGTGCAAGTCTTCCTCGTGGGGTCACGTGAGGGCGCGTTACCACGCGTTGCTCAATGGCAGATTCAGACGAAATAAGGCAATCAAGGCAATCAAGGCAAATCGCATGGTTTAACCTTCTATGGTTTGATCGTAGCTGGGGGATTTCAAAAATGCCTGTATCGAACGCGAAGACACGCTTCGCGCTTCACGCAGATAGCTGTATAGACTACTGCAACCTCAGTTACCAAGTGTGGGGCCCAACCTCTACCAACCTAGCGCGTCAATATAGACAAAATTGTAAAAGTAGTATTTTGGGATTCGAGTAGATAGATAATTCAGAGGTTAGAAAGGATCAGGATCAAATCGGATTAAAGAAAGACTCCAAGTACTAAGTACCTCGGGGGAGCACTTTGTTACTAGCGCGGGCCACGTTCTTTCTACTCCCGCGTCCACACCGCGACGCGATTTGATACCGTTTTCTGCATGCCAGCCTCACGGCTTTTCAATCTTCTGTCTTTTGTCTTTATTTCTCTACATTGATCTGGTGATCTGGTGCTCTTGTGTCTTTCTCTTTACCCAGCCCCTCCATGCTCTCTTAGGTATCATGTCTGATCCGGAGCCTTCGGTGGCGATCTCATCCTCGCCCTCTCTCCCGGCCACCGACTCCAATCCTCTTAACTACGCTTTCCTCGTTCATTCGCAAAAGACCCTCACACAGAACCTCCCTCCTCGCGTCGATAATAAACTGTTAGCCCGCCAGAAGCGACGTCGAACGAGGTATGCTATTGTGGTAGTGGTCCATACTATGAACGCGTCAATTAACCCGATATGAACTATTTTGCAGTCCCGAGGATCACGCAGTCCTCGAATCTGAATACCAGCAAAATCCCAAACCAGACAAAGCAGCCCGCACGAGTATCGTGAACCGCGTCTCACTCGGCGAGAAAGAGGTCCAAGTATGCGATGCCAAGAGTTCACGCACAAAAACCACTTCTAACTGGCTCGCAGATTTGGTTCCAAAATCGCCGCCAGAACGATCGTCGGAAATCCAAACCCCTCCAGCCTCACGAATTACTCGCCCCGCGGTCGGGCATGCTCGATTCATCAGGTCAGCTTTCGAGTGATGATAACGCGTCGACGGAGCCGGGGTCTTCAAGTGGGGCAGAGCAGTTTGACATCCACGACCACCGCGAGGAAATGGCATCGAAACCATGGCACGGGGGACTGTTGCAATTTTCAGATGATTCGGATCCAGTGACCGAAGATAAAGATGAACATGAGCTGCCCCAGAGCACTCAAACAAGCGTGGCAACAGAGGCTGCTGGGGAAACTCCGCCCACCACACAGGAAGAGTTTTCCCAACTGGTGAATGGCCACTCAGAAGACTCTCTTCAGGTACCAAAGAGGAAACGTTCAGTGTCGGATATCCGGGGCGAGGGAGAATACGAGAAGCAGACAGCAACCACACAAACCATACAGGTCACACCTACGAAGTCACCCCCGTCGCTGCGTTTGTCGATGTCGTTTGATGGAAAGGCTTTGGTACGAAAAGAGGGCGAGCTAACGCCGTCTCCGCCCAAGGGCCGCAACGCCTTGCGCATCGCGATGTCATCGGACGGAAAGGCTGTAATCCGCGGAGAGAATGAACCGTCACCGTCCAAGAATCGCGTGGCGATGTTCTCAGTTCGCCGAACAAAGATGTCAAGCCTGCGACGTAGCAGCAGTGCCGTCTTCCCAGCCACGCCGCGGGCAGGCGTGGCCGAGAAAGATCGAGCTTTCGGTCGCTCTCGTGATCCCCGTAACTGGGAATCATTCTGTGACACAGACGCAAGAAGTGCCCTATCAACACCAACCAGTGGGCCGAACGGTTCTCCCGGTCTCTTTCAATCCCGCAGCCAGCGCTCATTACCTCGGAGTGCCTCGGGGCGGCACAGCCTTGCTGTCCACGGCGACCCAAACACGCCAATCTCTCAGTCTATGGGAGAGAAGAGGCGGAAGCTCGCCCGTGCTGTGTCATCTCTAGGGCGACTGGAGACAGGCCGAAACAAGGCGAACATGAACCCATCCAAGCTGTCCAAACCTCTATTTTCCAAGTCCGGCAAGCCGGATCTGGAGCAAGACCCCGGTGACTCTGACAAGGAGAACTGGGTTCCAGGCACGCGGTCGACAAATATTCGTCGTCGCAACACTTCACATATCCCACGACCGGTCCTCCGTGATGCTAACCGTAACCGCGGTCTCGGTATCTCTACCAACGGCAAACGAAACCGATCACTTCAGGCCGGCTCACAGGGCAAAGCCCCGCCAGAGCTCAGTGCCGAAGTCTCAGCTTTCATGGCTGGTGGCTCGGGAGATACTCAAGAAGATGACTTGGACTGTGTGCAGGGTCTCCTGTCGTTGAGCCAGGGGGCCTGGCGATAAGGAAGGGGGCGCATGATTGATACATTGACATTCAAAGCGGGATTGCCTGTCATCTTTGCATGAGCTTGTTTGTCATTTCCTTTGTGATACTGATTTTCCTTTGTTCGGAGCCCTGATGTACCTTTTTTTTTTCTATATTTTTATTGTTGCCTTCATGATGTGTACTTGCAAGCGGTTATTGCCACTGTCACGTGAACCCTGTCCACGATATCTTTTTATTCGGGCCTGTTCATTTTCCCTTTATGTGCATCTCTTATGCATCTGGATCTACATGGTTCTTTGTCTTTCGTCACCGGTGTTTTATTCGGTGGACTTGTCTGATCTTCGTGGCCTGCCGTTGATGGGGGTTTGACTGAACGAATGTGAAAAAACTGAGAAAGATACTAATCCTTGAATGAATCCAACGACCTGAAATACCTTATTTAAGTATGAATGAAGATCTTCGACTTGCTAGGTCCATTGTATAATCGATACACGTCGTGGCTTGTAGAAACGTAGGGCGTCTATCAATTTATGGCTCCCAGCTATAGTTCTTCAAACAAGAACCACGTAAACTCACAACGCCAATGTCTAGATCTATAAATTGCTCACATAGCAAGTATATATACAACTCTTTCTATTTCAAGACACATCTTCAGAAGGCAAAGAATCATCCTTCACCTCTACCCCACCATCCCCAATCCCAAACCCCCGACAAACCAACCTCGCGACCCTCTCCCCACTCCAAAACGCACCAGTAGTAGTCCCAAGCGCAACAAACGGCGCCGTATGCTCACCAGCAAACCAAAGTCCCCTAAGCGGACCAATCCCATCCCCAGACCTAATAACCTCAACATCCACATCCGCCTCCTCAACCCCAACCTGGAAATTAGAATACGACCCATTCCCAGCAAAGACATCCTTCTGCCACTGCGTCGCAAGCAGCGCAACGGGAACACAATCCGGGTTCTCCGCGCTATACCCGGGAAGCCGGGAGTAGAAGGGCTGCAGTGTTTGAATTATGGATTCTCTGTATTCGAGCGACGAGGGCGCCAGCCCCCCAAGACGGTTTATTATCTCTGCTCCGCCGTCGCCGTAAGTGTAGAAGAGGAGGGTTGGATGGGCGTGTGGTTCTGGGAGTGAGGCGAGCGAGACGCATTCTTGGTTCCATTCTATGTTTGGGTGTGGGGTATATGATGGTTCGAGGAATTGGGCGAAGACGGTGTTTCGGGTACGGGTTTTTGGTGAGGTGCTGGTTGTATTGGTGTGCCAGAATGCGCGTGGAAATGTCACGT